>JANSTX010039208.1:0-13015 GCA_027564355.1 Penthetria funebris | reverse complement strand
AAATTTCCTGTAATATTGTAAAGCATATATTTTATTACATATTGAAATTGTATGTTACATACGAGTATTAAGAGTGTGAATTATGAAATTAAATTTAATTAAATAGTCCATAAATTATATTTTATAGCTTCCAACATACTGAAATTTTTAGTTATAGTTACATATTCAATATAAATGGGCACAAATGAATTAATTATATTATAGAATTCTATTTATTGCCAAATTATTTCACAATTATTGATAATAAAAATTATATGGTACATATCACATTCTCATATATTTCAAATTAATGAGTTTTCAATAATTCATTTTCAAATATTCCATTTAATGAATTTTAAATACATACATTTCTACATTTATAGGTAAATATTATTTTATTATTTACTTATATTTTACTAAATAAATATGAAATCATGTATTTTTACAATTTATGATATATTTATGATAAAACTAGAATATGTAAAATTATGTATAAATAATTGAAAAAGAAAATTTATAGCAAAATTGTTTAAAAATTCTATGCAATTCATTTTTCAACTAGATTAGTTAACATGCACGATTTAAACTAATTTATTTAATTTATTGATTAATTATCAAATAAATTATGAAATAAAGTAATTTGGAAGCATGTATGCATTACATCTATCTAATCGATACATTTCATACTTAGATAAATTGTAATAATTCTACAATAATAATCTTATTGTCCTACATAATTTTGTGTTTGGATCAAAACAGTTTAATTTAAATATTTTATCATGCAAATTTAGTTGTAAATATGTACATTATAAATTACGCAATGTTTTATTAAAAGTACTGTCTCTATAAAAGGAACAATAATTTTAATTGATTTTGTTGCTGGTGTGCAGAAGATATCTTTAATTAAGGTCAAATATTTTATTTATTGATAAATTGTTATATTAGACTGTATTGAATTATACACCAAAAATATTACTAACTTTTATAATTTATTAATAAATAATTTCAGGCATCATTTTCAATAAATGTAACTAATTTATGTATATATTGAAAACACATCTTTAATTACTTTACTAAATTATTCAAGTTACAAAATGCTGTCAGCAAAAAAAAAAATAAAGAAGATTTCACCATTTATTTATTCATCAAAAAGACCTAAATTATTGAAAGTTTATTAGAGAATTTAAAAAAATATGTTAAACGTATTTGCATGTGAAATAAAAGTTCTCAATGCAAATAACGAGAAGCACATAATGATATTTTGTTTTCACAATTTATGGTATAATGAAAGAAATTACGATATCACAAATCAATGTAACAGACGACGAATAAGGACACAGACTATTATCGAGACTATTCAACCTATCTTTAGTTCTAAACGGTGTCACTGATACCTTGATCACGATATGTAAAATTAATGGTGTATGACGACTAATTGTTAAAACATTTTTACAACAGACTATCAGGCTGGAGATTTATGGACCACTCTACTGAAACATTTTTAAGTATCACCGGATAAATATTATTTATCACTTTCCACTTGATAAATTTCAATTATATTTATTTGACTTTACATTGCTATTTATCATACATAATATTAGAAACGGCAAAGTAACATCGTAGTGCTACCCTATCATGTGATGTAGAGGTTGAGATACTGAATGTAACTGGTATAAATATTTAAAAATGGAGTTGAAAATTCAATCCAAATATAAAAGAAATCTACATAAGAGTAGAGTTAATAATTTTATTAGCTTAGTACTAAAAAGTAAAATTTAATTCGATAGATATTTAGTAATGTCTGCATTATATTGTGATGTTTCATATTGAATTTAATTAAAATGCTTTTCGAATGTTTCGTAAAAAATACACAAAGTTTTGTTTCGACATTGAACTCCACTTTTTCACAAAATAAAATGTCTTCGCTGTTACAATTATTATTAACAGGCAAACCAATTTAAAGTGTATTTACTAAGTACTAATAATTTTTACAGATAAATTAAGTGAATATTTTATTATAAATAATATTATAATTCATATTAAATAATGCATACAATGTACATTGATTTAAAGTAAAAAAAAAAGAAAATAGTATTTTACATTTCAATCAACTAATGCAAAATATATTTAGTAGAAGCGAAAGAATCACTAAACTTCAACAAAAATTGTTATTTCAAACATCGAAATTAATATCGAATGCACAAACCTTTAAGTTAAAGCCATATTCGTTTAGTCAAAATGTAAACGCTTCTCCTTTACACTGTGGTTTAGTACAATTGCGACTAATATAGTAAAGTAACATTTGTCTATTTAATAATGTATAGTGTTTTTCAACTCAAAATTCATAAATATATTAGACATTATGACTATAATAACTAAATAAATATTTTCTTTCACAAGTTTAACAATTTTAAATTTATAAAATACACAGGGACGTGCAACGGTCCAATTACGATATGTTCAATAAAAGTTCGGATTTTGTATCCTCCAAAAAAATTCTGCTCTTGGGGTCGTTCCTCAACATAGAGAGATACACATTTATTGCGGACTTCAAAGGAATGATCACAGACTTAAATAAGAACATGAATAGTTGTCCAGTAGAACGATGTAATACGAGATGGTGTAAAATAAATACAATTGTTTGAGTTCCTTCTACATATTTTTAATCTATTTCAGTATTGTGTAAAGTAGACTTTAAGCGTACATTTCAGAGTCAACAATAAATCACCTTCAAATTTACAACAACAAGGAGCAACAAATAACATTTGTGGTAACTGATAGCTCTTATTTCTTTGTGAACGAAGGCGGTGCCGTAGTTTCCATTAATAGTGCTTCAATACCAGCTGCAGTTGGATTTTTTTAAAAGTCAGTTATAGAAAGCCATCCAACCCTGTATTTTCAACTGGGTGAAACCTCAGCATATATATTACAAGAGGCTTAGTGGCTCTTTTAAGAAATATATTTGTGAACGCATTATTTTACGTGATTTAGTAATTTCAATTAACCCTGCGTTCACCGATTTGAACCGCTGCTGACTGATTTCTTTAGAAATATTTTAACAAAAAACCGGGCATGATAATACGAATCAAAATTCATCTCTCAATTAAAAACAACTTTTGCAATGAATGTAAGATATCAGTTTCAGTAATTAAGTCAATAATATTCCTCATTAATATATTTAAAACAAATAAAAATAATAATTATCACTTAAATAAATAATTTATAAAGAATTAAAATCACAACGTTCATTTTGTTATTAAAGACAAAAAGGCTACATTGAAAGAGTTGAATAAAAAGTTCTGTAATAAAAATAAAGTGCTGAAAAATATTACAATAGATGTCCGAGAACGAACATTCTTAAGGTATGGTATGGTAGATGGATAGCTAATTAAAACCTAGTTTGTACATGGTCTTAACCTTTGCACCTCAGGGCATATAACATCAAATATACCTATAGCAAATATAGGACCAATTATCCGATTACTCATTTGAATATTTCAGTAGAATTCACGCTAATTTTTAGTACTCAATGTGTGCAATTATATATTTATAGAAGTCATTTATTAAATTGATATTTACTTTATTATTCCGAAAATAAAAAAACAGAACAAGCTAATTTTATTATGAATATATGAGTTATATACAAGAATATATAATATAATATAGATATCCTGTTTCCTGAAATCATTATAGTTTTTCTAAAGGAAGATATATTTAAATATTTTTTATACGAATAATCATGTGAACTAATAAAATAATTAAAATTGTTATAAAAGAATTAAACTTCTCATTAAAAATTATATAGTTATTTGATACCATTTAACAGTTTTCTAAAAAAAAAAAAAATATCTCCCATGCTGGTGATGGTGGTGATGATGTTCAAAATTCGAAACAGTTGAGGAACACAAGTATATAGTGATTAATTACCAATATTCTTTATCATAAATATTTACGAGCGATATTATAATTAGTACATAGTATAAAATGTTGCATATACCATATAAGTCGTTCATCATCATTTAAACATATCATCAACACAGTGAGTGCATATATCACATAAATATCTAATAAATTTTATAAACAAATTTTACTAAATCACTTTCCCATAACCTTCGTGGCAAACACATTGTGTCAAACACTTGAATATTACTCGTATATAAAAAAAAAAAAGTAATTTATATTCTTTAAGAAGAACAACGAACGCGGAATATCCTTTCACGTTTATCCTTAAGTTTAACTTGAGATAACTTAATTTATTATTGGTAGTTAAAGTACATCATAAAGATGATGCGAGGGCATGAAGCGTACATTTTTTTTTATAATATTAAAGATATACATTCGATTTCGGTTTCTTTATAAAAATATTCGCGTGTTACCTTTTTTATAACGATATATATAGTATAAAGTGATGACCATTTATCACAATTGACAACAAAGTAAATAATTAATATCCATATCCTTAAGCCTTAAGCATAAGTCAGAAAAAAAAAACATTCTTTCTTTCTTCCAAAATACAAGCAAAATAAATTTAAGATAAAAATGTAAAAGTAATGTTTCAAATTTTTAATTGCTATATTTTATCGTAAGAATATAAATAAAATTAGCAGATGGTTAAATTTTGAAATTTAAAGTCATTTGATAAATTAAAGTGTTAAAAGCTTCATTAGTGAGTTCTTTTTTTTTCCTTTTATTCTTTTAGTGCTGCTTTTGGTTCTGCTGTTTTCGTATCTTATGTGGTATGGTACGCTTATGCATCATGAAATTGTTGTGTTTTATATGTAGAAAAGTAACCGATTGATCTTTGATCATTTTGATATTTCTTTTTATTTTAATGAAAAAAAATAAGATAAAAAAATAAGATAAAAATAAAGTAAATTTTTTTGTATTAATGGTATAGATTTTACAGTCAAGGCACACATCTGATTTTATAGAAATCAAAAGGCTCATAAATGTGGATAAGAGGAGAATGCAGTTTAAATGCATTATGATTTAATTGAGCATATCAAGTAATTTGTATACTTGATTATAGTAATATATAATGTAAGCATGATTATATTCTTGAAAAATTTTAATTGTTTTTTAGCTCCGTAGTTCTAATCAGAGATATAAACATATTTAATATTTTCTCGTCAAAGTTTGAGATTTTTTACGAAATATTTATTATCATGTATTTATAGTTTATTGGGAGTGACTCACTCAATCTATGCTTTACTACAATATGGGATTTAAAGTTTGTGTAAACCTAGTTTTTAGGGTTATTCGTAGTCATTATACATACTAATAAATCACAGAGATTAGAAGATGCTAAAATTAGTACACAAATGACTTTTGTTGAAAATATAAATTGAAAATTAAATTGCTAAGAACCCCATCATGTACAATTATTTAAAGATCAATAATAATTTAAAAAATCTCTAAAATCACATCTCTATATATGAATACACTGTCATAAGATAAATATACCTACTACAACTCTAATGCAAACATAGTAAATGTTGTAGAATAATTTCGTTGAACAACTGAAATCAATTTTTTGATTGATATCGTCCTAAATATCAGTTCAAATTAAAGTATACCACAGATTAACAATTAATTAACTTTGAAATATTATTTTTTTTTTTAAACAAGTCTCAAGATTATTCAACTCGCTTGAATCAGCATACCTTAAATTTCGAATGTGAAAAATTAAAAACAAATATAATTTAAGAAAAGAAACATTAAAGTTTATTTTTAAAATTAATTGTACACATAAAACAACATTGAGTTAATATATTTAATGTTACGAAGGATTTGGAAAAAAAAACCAATGTGAGAGGAACAAAAAAAAAGGTATTACATATCCATCGATCAATCGATCAATCGATCAATCGATTATATTTCACATATACTCGTACATTCGATTATAAACAAAAAAGATTTTAATAATAATAATATATTATTATAAAATATATATCTACTATTATGAAAATAGTATTGCTACCCAAAAAATGAAAAAAAAAAAAATCCATAAAATTTTAAATTTATATTTCCAGCACGTGACTTTAATTTATTTTGCCAATCATTTCTGCTAAAGAGATTTGTGGTAATATTATTATTAGATGATGAGGAGAGAAAAAATCAACAATAAAAAGAGTTAAATCAAAATTAACAATCATTTCTTGTTTCCTTTAGCCCCCATAAATGAACGTGTATATAATAAATATAGTCAATTCGATGGCAACTCAGTCAAAATTAATGTGTAAAAGGATGCAAGTCATTCAAATTATAATATAAAAATTGATCTAACCATTTATATATAATTGTATAAGACAACATATCCAATAAGATCGATATTATATTGAAAGGTACTTGATACCAAATATATGTGAATATATATATATATACATATATAAATAGTACAACTTGTTTATATAAAGTTAAAAGTCTTTCCTGATATAATTATTTGCCGATTTTGAAAGCCAATGATCTTTATCACAATGAGTATAAGATATTTTAATAAAATAAACATAATTGACGTTTTTATTTAAAAAAAAAAAAGATTAAAATTCAAAAATATTCATGTATGTAACATTGAGCACAATGGTCTGTATATTGAGATATTGTCTAAACTTTAATTATGATAAGTGCCAGTACATTATTATTAAAATGCTTATTTGGTGTAATAAGATTTTTGAAAAAGATTTGAAACCCAATTTACTAGTAATCAAATTAGATTTTTTGTAATAGAAATGAAGCGGCAGATTGCAGAGGCACCACAAAATATTGATACCAAAAACAATAAGCATGTAATATTTCACATATTCAAGTTTTGAGTTGATAGATTTATCCAAAACTTTATTAGACCTCAATTGATGCATTTCTTGAAGCTTTGGATTTGAAAAATTTAATCAAAAACCATGCTCTTTTAAAACATAATTTCAGATACAGTTTTGTAATACGGTACAAATGCGGTTAAAATGTATTGAAGCCACCTACATGTCTAGTGTGTAATTGCTACAATTTTATCACATGTACATTATTATGAACATAATTTCTTTTGTTTCTGAATTCAATTTTAACTACCTTAAATTGACTTTTGATAGGTGTTTGTTGGCAGAGCTTCAAGAACAGTTTCTCGAATCGAAATTATAAACTGAAATGTGGCACCAATTTCGTGTATATGTCTATATTAAATAATTCGTGTTAAATGGTGATAAATAAATTGAATAATTTAAATTTCTCAAACAATAAATACGAGTATGAATTTGACCAATAATTTTTGAACCTACGATTTATAGTTCCAAAACTAATTGATTTACTCAAAATCATATTATTGCATTCAATGTTAATTAAGACAGTGTGTAATTGTATAACAATAACTTCTCATTACAATTTATTTCAAAACCGATTTCAAATGATTTTATATAAAACAATTCAAAACAATATTAAGTGATACCTTCTCCTCGTTAAAATAGTATGCTGTTAATATTATACATTATGTACAATATTTATATATATATATTATATGTAAATACTCGTATACCCAATTATTTACAATATATAAGGTAGGTTTTATAGGTAATATTTCAGCCTTGATTATGTAACTTATGTCAATAAATTAGCCATTAAATTAAATATCAATTGTTTACTAAAACCAAATAAAAACCACAAATATTTAACAGTTGATCAATTAATATTATTATGAAACACAACAAACAAAAAAAAACACTAATTGGCATTCGAAGTGTGCCATATATAATTAATAAAACAACGGATATAAAAAGATATAGTAAATATGCATAACTTAAGACCAATTATATGAGAATTAATAAATTTATTATATGAGAATAATTCTTTTTTAAAATATAGGTTAAAAGTGTAATTTTATAAAAGTATATATATATATATATTGAATAAAAATTAATTTAAAAAACAAAAAACTAACCTGTGAAAAATATGCAGGTAACACGCAACGTTGATCGTCCAATCTTGAACATTGTACTCGTTCTAATAATTCAAATAAATCATGTGTTGCAGTGCGTAGTCTTTCCGGACTCGCCTCAATTATTGTTGATGATTTTTCGATACCATTTAATGTACCACTATTGGCGTTTGTCCATCCAGCAATATGTTGTCGTCTGCAAAAGAAAATTATTAAATTTTATGATAAACATCATCAATATACGTAATAGTAGTAGTATAGCATTAAATATACATTTAATTTGACAACATATGCTAATTTATATAGCGTGTGCTGTGTTACATTAAATGCATTATAATTGTAATTTTTTGGGTACATTTTTTTCATCAATTAGATTTAAATAAATTAAATTACAAAAGTAAAAAAAAAAAATTTTAAAAACGCATGTTATTTTGAAGTTATATTCTTAAACATTTAAATATTAAATTAAATGAAACGTTAAATTTACAAGTAAATTTAATATGCAGATTTTATGGGGTTGCATGTCACAATAATTTCGTTATGCCATGTGCATTTCAATGTATAAGTTTAGTTTTAAAAAAAAAAAATTTAAACATCATAACATGATGATTGAATGAATGCCTACGACTCCAAGTAAAAAAAAAAAAAAACAAATATGCAGAGAAATTTAACGCTATTTTAAATTTAGGATGTTTTAAGGGTAATCTTTGTAGATTTCGTCTCTAATGTCAGTCGGAAAAAAAACAAGTATCAAATTTCCATAAATTGTGTGCATTTGTCATACTTTAAGCTACACCTTTTGTTATTCAGAAGTTGTTAAAATGTAAATGCATCATAAAATTGACATGTAAATAATATTTATGAAAATTAAAAAAAAAGATTGTTTATCTAATTTTTGAAATAGACAATTTCCATAATTTGGTAGAATTTAAATGCAGTTTCTTGCATTTGATGATATTTTATGTTGATAGAATAAAAATTATATTTTAAGTTGATAGAATAAAAATTATATTTTAAGTTGATAGAATAAAAATTATATTTTAATACATTTATAATAATAATTTCCAATAGTCTTTTGTAAGAACAAAAAGTTGCAATAGCAAATAATTCAGATTTAATAATTATGCACTGTATATATTGCCCATTCAAGCTACAAGTATTATTCGGTTTATGATGTGATTGACAACAAGACCCTAATTAATTGCGAAACAGATTATAAATTTAAAAAAATAAAATGACTGCAGGCACACACCAATATTAGAAACTTTATCTTGCAGAAAAACCAAATTTAAAAACTTCAGTAGACAAGAATATACCAATTTTATTTGTACTTTTTAAAATGTCAATAGCTTTCCGATTATACAGTTAATATGTAGTCCCAAATTTAAAGAATTAACTAATTAAAAAATTAGTTATTTATTAGGAAAAGTATCTATATATTCCTGAATCTAATCTATTCCAATCTAATGAGATGATAATTTCGTACTGCAAATACTTTCAACATTATACTTCGAAACCAATTTTAAACAAATCCATATGTTATTGAATTGAATTTGCTTCTTTGTTAACGATAAATCTGTGTAGCGGATTTTTATGTAATCAAATTGTAAAGCTCATAAATTTTCATATTAAACTGCGGTCCTTCAAGTATACCATTGATGCAAAATTAAATTTGGTTTTAGATATTTCTACATGCATTTATTATATAAATGCTAGATAGTTGCATTCAGTCTATATATATATATACCAAAACATCAATTGATTTGTTATAGCATGTAAGCAGCGGTTTTCAGTTATTTGCAATAAATTCATTCATTGTGCACATTTCAATATTTGGCGATCAATTTATGATGAATTTTTCAATTTGAATTTTGATAGACATTTGGAGTTTTTAAAATTCAATATCATTGTAAATTTTTCATTTACAAATTATGAATATTATTCATTTCTTGCTATGTCTACACAGTATAATAAATTGTATAATGAAATAATTAATTATGTGATTGTAGAGGGTTCAATTTTAATTATTATTTGCAAAGATAAATATAAAATCAAATAATTGTAATCGATATTATCAATGATGATTTTTCTCATATTTTCATATATTCATTTTTGTATTACGATATACTTGCGTATATGCATTTAATATAATAAAATTCAATAAATGTGTACCATATGGGGTTGCATTCATTGAATATAATATTTTCATAAAATCGCAATATGTGAAACCCATTAATCTTGTTATTTTAAAAATTGTACATGCAATTTTTTAGTAGATAAAACGATATATTTTAAATCTAGAAAAAAACTTTGTACAACTAAAAAATTCAATATAATTTTCAATTCAGACTAAAATTCAGAAGATATAAGGCCTTTAGGTGCTGGTAAAATACAATACAACTCTATATGCTTACTACATCGATATAATCGATATAATAATGCATATAATATTTGAAATAGTTTTGCATGTAATTAAAATTAGTTATGCATTTGTAGAGAATAAACAGTAATAAATTTTCAGATCAAAATAAATCATTTAATTCGTTAAGCCCTGTAAATTTTAATATTAAATCATTTTATTAAATTTATTTGTTTAATGTCGAAATGATATGGAAATTTAAATTTTATATTTGTTTGAATAAATTAAAATTAAGCATAAGTTTTTGGTTTTATTTGTAAAGATGGTTATTTTAAAATTTATTTTAGATCTCAGATAGTATTTAGTTTTTAAAAAAAAAAATGTATACCTTCATAATTACAGTATAAAAATTCATTATACACTTAAGTTTAATTATTACCGGTTTGTATTCCATGAAAAATCGGAATCGATTAAAATAAGGAAATACTTAATTAGCGATTGTATTTCCATTTTCCTTGGAGTTTTCCATTCGTACGATGGAATACATAATATTTAAAATTTATTTTAATTATATGATAATTCAAAATTAAAGAACAAAATGAGTCACTTATTCAAATCAAAAAAACACATCACATTTAAAAAAAAAAAATTAATAAATTCAATAATGTGAATAAAAAGAATGTAAATTTTTAACAAATTTTGCATTTAAATTTAATTAAAGAAATTACACTTAATTTTTAATAAATTAAATTAAAATTTACTGAAAAAAAAATATGGAATTTAAAACTTTATAATATTATCATTTAAAAAAAGCACCACTTATATTTGAAACAACCAGACAAATTTAAAAACACGACTGTACCTTCCGAATAGTCCGCACGTAAATGAAATAAAATGCACAAATTTAATGATAAATTACCAAATATTTTTATTGTAATTAAAGTTTTACGGTGAATTCTTTGTAATTATATTTATAATTGTATTTTATTTGTGCCTTTGTTTGTCTATATTGAAATATGTGATTCTTTGCATTTATTTTCAATTATAGAAATTAAATACTGTATTTTTTTTTTTTGTTTTCAACACATTCAAATTTCTTCTATAGAATTATCAATAATAGAAAGAATTGAATACATTAAATTGAAAGGCAAACAGTTTTAATATAAATTCCAATTCCAAGTTAAATTACTTGATCAATTTCTACCAAAATTCGCCAATATATAAATTTATATTAACAAAATTTATCCGTTGACATTAGCTACTAACACTTAATTCCTTAATTCTATTTATGTTCATTTATATCATACTTGGTGCAAGATACAAAATGGGCACAATTAAAGGGTGTCCTAATGGTATTATGCTGCTTCTGTTCTGGAAATAATCGATAACTATATAGCACTAAAGTTATTAGATATGTCGACTATATTGATAAGGCAACTGTTGCAAAGAGCTCTCCAATTCACAGATATTATATACTCATGAGGTGATATTTACATATTATTAATTTAATTATTATGCATCCATCTATGGCAATGATGATAAAATCATCCAAACAGAAACAGAAATATACTCAGGGAATAACTATATAAACAAAGATGTATAATCAAGATGTGCAGACACATTTGCTAAAAAGATGCATGAAAATTGGCAGTAGAAATGACAAACGAAAATTGTTGAATACAAAATATGTGTAAAGAACCTTTATTAATATAATATAATATAATATTGTTTTTAAAAAATTAAAAAACCTCGAAGAACTAAAAAAATGTGCACAACTTTTCTTTTTTTAAAATGACTTTTGTAGTTATTGGCATTTTGCTAAACTTTTACTAAAAATGTGTTTACCCTCTTTGTGGGTGACATTGGGCATTTGCACATCCGCTATAAAACATTTATAGATACTACTGTCGAGTGATGATTGGTGATTCTGTACTTTCGTCCACAACTTTATGGGTTGTTTGTCTGTAATTATTCATAATAAATCATGTTTTTGAACGTTCTTTTTTTAAGCTTTGCTTACATAATTCCTAATTGTTTTTTTTTTTTGAATTTGAATAAAAATTATTTAATTGGGTTACATAACACCAATATTTCCTATATAATTAATTAAATGTTATGCTCATACAATAGTTAAGGTTAATATTATCGACATTTATGATATTTAAATCGATATACATTAGAAAAATCGGAACATAAATACTAATATGGATAATGTATAAGAGTCTCATTAATAATGCTTTATAAAGTATATGCAAATAAAATATATATAATTCCAGAAAATATATAAATAAATATGTTAATTGAAAAACTGGTACATTAAACATAGTTTAATCTTAGTACATATCTTAGCATTTCATTAGAACTGAGAAACCTACAGTAACTTTTAACAATATAATTAAAAAGCTTGTCAATAAATGGGTAAAGAAACACAAAAAAAATGTAATTAATTGTTTTATGTGGGTAAATATTATAATTTACGAGCAACTCAATTATATCTGATTTCATATAATTATTCATTATAATTACCGATTTTTTTTACTCCATAAATAAAATAAGTTTTTTAATTTTTTATTTTATTCTTCTACTGTTGTAGTTGCATTTAAATTTACTTCTTTTTTAATGTTAAGCATTTTCTTAATTTAAGACCGCACTTTGTATAGGCGGAAAAATAGCAATTAACAAAAAAAAACGAAATCTAAACGATCTGTTACATTTTATGCAAACATTAATTTATTAGAAAGGTTCACTAACTATTT
>JANSTX010039207.1:0-30185 GCA_027564355.1 Penthetria funebris | reverse complement strand
TTGTAAATTTTGTCTACAGTGAGGCTTGAACTCCGGTCTACCGCCGTTCTAGTCTAGTGCTTTAACCACTGCGCTACAATGACGGGTAAAAGAAAAAATAATTAAACGAATTTGTAATTTTATATGAACGTATCTCACATTATTGCAGCTGAAAAACTACTGTAAATATGTAGAAAACGAGAAAAATAATTAAAGTTAGCTTCGCTGCCGATGAGTTGTCATAAATTTGTCAATATTTTGTTTTCGTGAGTTGTTTTTTTGTTTTTTTTTTTTTTGTGTGTGATTAGATAAAATATATTTTCCTAATTAAAACTCCAGTATATAATTAATAATAATTTACATTGTAAGTTTTTTTTATATTATTTATATTACACTTACATAATGAAAATATTGTGATTTTTTACTAAAAAATTAAATCGATTCCAATGAACTGTAAAAATATTGGTCTTTGTTTAGCTGTTCGTTCGTCGTTCTCGTCGTTTATACTAACAATTTTTTTTTCTTTTTTTTTTTTACATTTTATATTACTGCTAAATTACTTGCTAAAACAAATAATTAATTTTTTTTTTTTTGTAAACTCATATTGTGTATATATTTTTATTTAATTAAATTATATTTATTGGACATAGTTTGAAAGAAGGTGAATTCAATAAATCAACCAAATAATCAATCAATCACATTACTAGATAATCGAAATTGTAATAGAAATTAGCAACATGAAATTATATTGATTTGGAATATTTAATTTCTACATTTATGAAGTTACTTCCCTATTAATCCACACTTGCTATATTACTAATCACACTTCATTAATAATTCGTCATAATTATAATTATATTTGTTTAGTGCCTATGATTCAATCATATTTGACTGGTTAGTGGTTCATCAATTGTTTGATCAAATTTAGATATGTGTACGAAATTAATTAGTTATATATAATGAAAAGAAATATTTTAAATTTACTAAACCATGGTTGTCGACAACAAAGAAATTACCAGTTTTGGTATATAGAAAGAAAGAAATTCATTGTTTTCTAGTATACATACCTGCAATTTTGACTATTGACTTTAATATTCACATTATGTAAAAATTCGTTTGCTAAGAAACGATGTAATTAATATAATATGGTAATAATGTAATGCGAAGAAAACGCGACATAAAGAGAAAGTTGTGTAAGTCGTCTGTTGAGTTGCAATGTCCGAATATTAGTAATTATATCATCGATCAAATCGAACAGTCGCAACGAAAATATTGATAAAAAAGAGTTAATGCCGTTCCCTAATTGCGATTATGTAGAACGGAATTTATGCCCGGTGATAATTATTAGGAAGAGAGAATAAAGTATCAGTATATTTAAAAATTTATATTCGGCCATGCCAGATGCTATTTTATCGAAATATAATGCAGTGTGATGCCATCAAACGAAGTTATGGATAAAATGTCATAAATAAAGTTGAGGATAAAATAGTACCCTGAAGAACACTCGAATGAAGTTTAATTGTATCGGAAGTGATGCCCACCAGAATTACCTGAATTGAATGTTCCTTAAAAGAATTCAAATGTAGTTTGTGGAGAATTATATGTCCTGCAGTAGATTCGAAACCGCCTATATGATGATGATGATAATATATAAATATCGTTGAATATGTCTTCGTTTTTACCAATTTTTCTATTCTTTAAAATATTTTTACGGTTCTGTTTTCAATTATAGACCACATTATCGAATCCTGATGAGTTCTCTTCGATCATAATGTCAGTGTTGTTGTGAACACAATTTCCCTTTTTCAGTTTTCGCCTAACTAACCTTAAAATCAAATTTAATCAATTTCAATCTATATTTTCGCATTAACAACAATTTCTCTTTTCTTCTTTTTGCTTATTGTTCGTAAATGATGTTTAGAGCAATAAACTAAATTAGTACCTATAAATTGTTATTGAGAAATAACTAAATGTGCATACTAATTTTAGATAAAATGGATCCTGAGAAGTCAAGTAATAGTTCTTTCGAAGATTTATCAAATTTAAATGAAAACGATTTGAGGGAAAATGATGAACATAAAGATATGGATGAAATTTTGGACATTATAGGGAATGGGCAACTCACAAAGAAGGTATGTTTTTTTTATTATTTTTGAGCGCAATTGATTTATTTACTTTCACATGAAAAAAATGTAGGTACTCGTAGAAGGTAATCCTAATTGTAGTCCAACAAGAGGTGATATATGCACAGTAAATTTTGTGGGTAAACTTGAGAATGGAACAATTGTTGAAGAGGAAAAAAATTTATCTCTTCAAGTTGGTGATTTGGAGGTAAGTCTTTTATGAGATAGGAAATAAATAAATTGAAAATTAACATTAAATTTATTATAATTTACATTAACTAATTTTTAATGTTATTTAAATTAATGTATATATATATATATATATATATATATATCTTAGATAGTACAAGGTTTGGATATGGCAATATCATTGATGAAATTAGGTGAAAGTGCTGAAGTAAATGTTGATTCTCGTTTTGCTTACGGCACAATGGGACTAAAAAATGAAGCTGATCCCACAAAATCTGTTCCACCAAATTCTAAGGTATTGTTTTTTTATTTTATTTTATTTTTTTTTTTTACATTTTGTTTATAATTTACATACTAATCGTGTAATTCGTCTTTTTATCACACACACACATATTATCGGAATAGATTACTTATAAAATTGAATTAATTGAAATAAAAGATGATCCTGAAATTGAATCGATGTCTCATGAAAATCGAAAATTAATTGGTGATAGTAAACGTGAACGTGGAAATTTTTGGTATTCACGTAATGAATATAATACGGCTATTCAATTATATAGAAGAGCCTTAGAATATTTAGATGATACTGGCAAAATGAATTTAAATGATGATCCTGCGGTAATTTTATATTTTTTATTATTAATATTTAATTTATTAAATCAAATTAAATGTTAAATGTGTATTTGTTATATTGTCGTTTTTTTTATTAGATTATCAATTCACAATTACAAGAATTACTTGAAGTTAGAATAAAAGTTTATAATAATTTAGCTGCAGCTCAAATGAAAATTTCAGCATTTGATGTTGCACTTGTGTCTGTCGATAATGTTTTAAGATGTCAACCAGAAAATGTAAAGGCATTATTTAGAAAAGCAAAAGTAATTCTTAATTATTTAATATTCTATTAGAATTATATTCTAATTCAATACATTTTATTTTAGATTCTAGATGCTAAGGGTGATATAAACATAGCAATACCAATTTTACAAAAAGCTGCTGTATTAGATCCAGAAAGCAAAGCTATTCAACAAGTAAAACCAATACACATTTATGAAGGAATTATTATTTTTTTAAAAAAAATCCATTTTTTTTTTTTTTTGTTGTAGTTACTTTCAAAGTGCATATTAAAATCACGTCGTGACGCAAGAAATGAAAAAGATTTATATCAAAAAATGTTGGGTCATGCACAAAAAATGGAAGCCAAATCAAAACATAGTGGTCATATAAAAGATGTACCAAAGGTAAGTAATAGTAGTAATGTTAAATTGGGTTTCAAGTTTTGTAAAATTAATTAATTTAACTAGGTATCCAGTGTAATGCGAAACGGTTTTCAATCAATATCCTTTAATAATGTATTGTTATTTGGAATAAATTTCAAAATTTTTCTGTCCCATCAGACATATAAAGGCATCATCCAACTATCTATTCTGTTGTATTGTATCGTTTACATCGCGGTCCATGTAACCGTTTGTATGATTTTTTTTTTTGACATTACATTGGTTTGTTTCATTTTTCAATTAGTTTTTCAGAAGTTGGAACTGATGCGATGTTATCCAAGTTCATTTTTAGCATTTAAGTACCGTCTGTCTTGCCACATTTTCTAGATGTTTTAATTGCAATTTTCAACAGAATCCTGAAATTTTCGTGTATCCGGCTTTCTCTGAGCAAACTCAACTGAACTACAGACTTATTCAGCAGCTCGTTAAAGTGATCTGACTTATATGTCCATTTGTGACGTCCAATAATATATTGAATTATTCTATTATGCAAGTTTCCGGTCAGTTTTCCCAACTTCTTTATGCAATTGACTTTATTTTGTTTGTAGATTTTCTACATTTCTTCATCATCATCATCATCCTTTACGCCTCGAGGGAGCATAAACTCAAATTACTATAATTGAACTTTGCCAACTGGAAAATATATGACCATTCATAATTATCCAGTTATACATTTGACTATTATTGTCGAACGTTTTCATACACAAAACGATACACAAATTTCTGTTGTACATGATCGTTTTATGGTCGAACAGTTTCTCCTCTTTCCTGCTAATTGTTATATGGTCTATTTGGTTACTTGTGCGACCGTCAGGCGATAATACCAAGTTTCCTTGTGAATTATTTTGTTATTGAACATTGTACCATCAATCATAAGATTGTGATTGTTGAATAAACATTAGGACTTTGTAATAATTCACTGTAAAATGGATTTTTGTTATCTATTAATGCTTGCTTTGTAGCTGCATACATTTAATAAATGATTTAATAAATAAAATTATTTTAAAAAATTTCAGTTCAAATTGTGGACCTATTTGTTAGGATCAATTTTAATTGGAGTTGCTGGTGTCGCTATGTATAGATATAAATATTTTTAACACTTTGAAATATCTATTTTATCGTTTTTTTTTTTTTTTAAATATATTTTCTATATATAAGAATTTATTTTATATTTACGGTTTCAGGATTAATAAATATCATAATGGACATATTCAAAATTATGTAAATGTCCTGAAAACAATTTTCAATGGAAAGATAAAAATGGAATAATTTTAATTCCAATTTAATTTTTTTTTTTATAATAATTTTTATTACGAAACAATTATAATAATAATTAGTATTATTATTATTATTATTATTACTACTATTATTGTTGGTGTTACTTTTAAATTAAAGTATGTGAATAAAACAATTTTTATTAATAAAAATTACTGCAGTAAGAATTAGTTTAATTAATAATTAGATGAAAAACCAAATGAAAAATATGTATCGCTTTTATTTAAATCATTTATTGCATTTAGTATTATTTTAAATTTTATGTGTAAATGTAATACCAAAAAGGCATTCCTGACAATTAAGGATGGATACAATTGTATTTATATGTGCATATAAATAACAAAACAAATCTAGTTTAATAAATACATAATTTTTATGAATTTTGTATTTTTATTACCAAATATTTAGATATAATAATATAAGCAATTAGTAAAATTACACATGAAGTAGGTGATATGAGAACAATAATGGAACACTTGTTTTTGGAAATGTGTCACCTATACGAATAGACAAACAAACGTTATTTTCACCGGACGGACTATCAAAAATCAAATAAGTAATCACACAACTATTAGTTAAAGATGGAGAAATCTAACCTGCGCTAGTTTCATCGGTTGGTTCAAGTATTGTTCTAACAGTCCAGGTTCACTAAAATCTGGTCTTTTTTTTTTTTTGTAATATAAAAGACGTCATCCTGTTTCCATTCGTTTCGATGTCTTTGTTGACGTTACTCGTGCAATATACTTGATTAGGTGGTGCTAGTATGGCAAGCATACAGCTACCTAGGTTGATGGAATTCAATATTAATTGAGTCCCCAATTGTACGCACCACTTTTCGCCCTGTAATTAATGATGATGGTAATATGTATTCATTTAATTTCTAATCGATTGCAAAATCTCTAAAAAAAAAGTCATCTGTTCACGTAGCAGAAGAAGAGGTCCAAATATTCGTTGCCTTCGAGACGACATCTAATAAAATAACTAGACATTTTAAATAAAATAATAATTATTTATCCAACAGTCTGTAATTGTGGCGACTATTCATGGATGTATTTATATAAATCTTAGCAATTCTTTCAGGTCATCCAATTGACTTCTCCATATGGTCCATTTTAGAAGCTAACATTTTAACAAAAAAAAATAATCGAGTTTGAACAGATTGAAGTCAGTGCTTCGTTGGTAATGGCAACGAATTCTACAGCCTTACATTTGTGTTAATATTAAATAAAAAGGGTTGATAATTGACAGATCTGCACTATTGTAGCATTTTTAATTTGTAACATTTTGAGTAACCAACCGTGTATGACAATACACAATTTTTTTTATTTTTTTAATAATTCCTGTATAGTTTGAATTCCAATGGAATATATTGTATAACTAGAAAGTGAACAAAAATTTCGCAAACTGATATTGGAGTGAAATTGCAACGAGTTGTGAAATATAGCTCAAAAGTAGGTCTAAAAATCAATGTTTCAAAGACAAAACTAATGAAAATTGGTACTAATTATACTTAAATAAAGATTATATAGTTACAGCCACCGGTACTGGATATTTTGTATTTTCTTCTTCTTTTTTATTTATTTGTCCAATATATTTTCCTGATAATTGACTACCAAACCTTTAAATAGAAAATTTTTTTTTTTGTAATTTTGTTTATTTTCATTAAGGAAATAATTATAAAACTTTAGAAACTATTTTTTGTTTATGTAAATCAAATCCAAAATAAGGATTTTTATTTTATTTACCAATCTTTTTTACAATTAAAACCATAACAAATTAATTGTTTATCATATAATTAATCATAAATAATAATAAAGTGTACATTTTATTGTAAAATAAGTAACAAAATTTGCAATAAAAATATTAAAGTATTTTTTATTTACATTTTGCTAAAGAAAATAAAATTTACAGCGGTAAAGACGACACTGACATTTCGTATATGTCAATTTCAAATGTTAAGGGGGCTGATAACTAATAGTGATAAAAAAAATTGTACCAGAGCATGCGTAACAAAAAAATGTTACAAAATAATGAAAAAATATGTTATATACGCATAATAAATGCGCATTTCAAGCGAATAGAGTATGTCAATAGCGAATAGAGTACGTTTTATTCGCCTAATTTCAATATAAAATGCGGTTAAATTTTAAACATTTCAAATTTGACACATTTTTTTTCCATTTATTTTTGTAAGTTTTGTTGTATTTCTCTTTTCCATAAAATGTAATAGGTGAGCCGCCGTATATATATTTTTCTTTTTCGAACAAATTAATATTTATTAGTTTCACAACTATGCGGCGCTTGTGAAGCTTGTTTGCGAGCTTGTTCTGTTTAAAACTATTCCTTTTATAATGAAATGTATATGAAGTCTTGAAATAAATTAAAGTTTGATATTCACTGACATAATTTGACATTTAAGTTTTATATATTTTGTGATTTGTGTATTTATGAGTTTTTGTTTTATCTTTTCATTTCCATTGTTGAATTTATTGTTTTTGTAATGTTTGTAAATAAATTCGACTTTTACATTGATTTGTGATTATTCCAAATGATGATGAATAATAAAACTGAACATTTTATGGACAAGGATTCACTAAGTAATTTTTGTTACTTGTATTTTATTTTACAATTTTCTTTAATTTTATAGGTGCAAAATTTATTATTTATACGAATTTCTACATTCAATACAATAGTTATATATATATATATATATCTATATATATATATATACAATGTTTATTTAGTCTCATTTGTTACCTGCGGTGCTCCGCAACTTCATCATATCTCCACCAAATCTACTTGTCCAATTTCCATACCATTGAAACTAATCAATTTTTATAACCAAGTAAACCATTTTATATGTAAACTCTGATAGTAAATGACTAGCCTATATTGAAGATGTGACGAATAGTCGTTACATAGGTGCTGAACACATTATCATAACGTTACAACTACAATTTTTTATCAGACTGATAAAGCAATAAATAAGTATATGTTTATAGAAAATAAGGTCATCAGAATTTAGGCATAAGGTTATTCAATCAGACATAGATTCAGAAATGAAATGACATATTTAGGCCAGTGCTCCTGCTACCGGCCTTGTTTTCTTTGACAGAATTCAACGATCTTTTCGACTTATAGGTGATGATAGCATCACAGGCTACATAGATTATAACTTTAGCATAGGCGCAATGTGGGTGTGCTATCTCTTTTCTTAATATTATAATGATGATTGCTCTACTGAGATCGCCGGTAGTTAATATATAAATTAAATATGTTCTAGTAATTGTATGAAGGTAGTTCTAATTTAATTCATCATTTCTAAATTTATAATAGTCGCTTATATGAGATTGTAGTATTCTGTTGTGATTTTTTGTTTTCTTCAATTTGTAGTAGCATCCGGAGAAGATCAATTGAAATTATTTGGTGAATTTTTAGAACATCATTCAAATACATTAAATAAATTATTACATGAGAATGACCAAGATACAAATGATGCATCATCTTATAATGGATTCCCATCAACAAATACTAATGGCATTTCAATTGAACAATGTGCACCAATATTAATTGATTATAGTTTAAAATATGAAAATGCAACATTATTTGATTTAATTAATTCAGATAATATAATATTAAATAAAATAATTATTGTGTTTAGTCAATTATGTGATGAAGTTGTTGAATTAAAAGAATATGGCAATACATTGCAATTGAATTTCTTGAATTATGAAGAAGATTTTTTAGATATTGAAAATTATCAAAATATTATTGTAACAAATAATAATTTGTATAGTGATAATGATGATGATGATGATGATGTTGATGATGAAAGTTTTGTTAATATTGGATATACTAATCAACAACAGCAATATCAGCAACAGCAACAGCAGCAGCAACAACAACAACAAAAACATTTACATTTATTAAAAATTAGTGATTTATTAGAATTCCTATGTGATATTAAATATTTTATTCAACGTTGCCTATTTATTGGTATAGAAATAATTCGACAATTGGGTGCCTTATTTGCAGAAGAGAAATTTTTTATAAATTTAAATTCATCAGTTCATTTTCAGGTATTTTTAAATTATTATAAAATATGTTTTCTATCAATATTTGTCAATTGTATCTACACGTAATTTCTGTGTGAATTTTATTTTTCACTTGTTTATAGTCACCTATGTGTTCTAGATACCCGCGTCTATTCATTACTCTTAATCTATTTTGAGTGATTATATTGGTAATAGGCGAAACTTTTAAACTGCTTCGAGAATATAGTTGCTTTTCTTTCTTTTCTTCTATGTTACTCCGGATAACCTACTCAACATTCTGATCTTATTTGTAATTTCTACATATGGTAATATGTACAGACCAATATTTAAAACCATGTAAATCATTGCTTGTCGTACAACAATTTCAAAAACCTTTGCTTTTACTTTAAGTGACAATTTTCGGTCATATAAAATTTCGGACAACGATCTCAACTTTATCCAACCGCAATATATTTCAGTATTTAGATATGTTATTTGATGTTGCTGTTTTCTGTTTTTCTTTTTGCAAAGTTTGTGTTTACTATGGTAAAATTTTATGCCATTGTCAATTGTAAAGTATAATCTTGTGGATTACTATAGCCTTCATTTAATGAAAGTCCATGGTGAAATCGATTGTGTAGACCTTTCATCTTCGTGATTTCATTGAATCATATTTGTGCAGTACATACAGAAATAAGTCATGATCGCTGGATTGTCTAATAATATCTTTAAAAATATTACGCGATTGTTTTTTATTCTATCTACAGAGTAAATCTTTTGCTGCATATATCTAGCAAATAACTATTTTCTACGTCATTTTAAGGGTCATCAGCGTTATAATGACTTGTTTTTTATAATAATATAATAATTTTCTTTGCCTGTAAATATTATTTGTTTTTTTTTAATTTACATAAAATTAATTACATTTTTCTATTTTCAGTCCGTTTTCAATTATCTAGCCGATATTTCAGTAATTTTTATAACATTCGATTGTATTTTATCAAATGGTAATTTTATAAAATATTGGTCAACCTTTATAAAATCCATACATTCCATTGCCAATAATATTGATAAATTTAAAAAACCCTATACACAAAATGAATTAAACGGTTTGGAGAATATTTTAAATGAAATGAAATTAATATTTTCCGGTGATTTATATCAAAATTTTATCGACAGTTTATTTAATGTTAAAGAAAAAATATCAACCCAATCGTTGGCATTATTTGGTGAACATTTTAAGGCCTACATTAAGAATACATTTATGGAAATTAATAAATTTTCAAATAATTTAATTGAATTCACTGAAACAAATGAGATTATAAAAATAAATTCAATGTGTATTTTATATCATACAATGTTTGGTAATTTTGATACAAAACTATTGAAATTATTAATTGAATGCAATAATAAATATTGTGGCATAACAATAATTGGCAATATTATATGGTGTCCAGAAACGATTATAAATAAACATGCAAGTACAATGTTTAAGGGGAATGAAAAATATTTATTCGATTTGTTACGTGTACGACAAAATTATTTACAAAATAAGACAGCAAATTTAATTAAGGAAACACAAAATTATTGTGTTCAGGTAGAGATTTTTATTGAATTTAATAAAATATTATTGATATATATACCATGAAGTATTGAAGTAGAAAGAGGAAAAAATGCAAGGAAAAACTCGTTCTTTCATTCTCTAATTACAATTTATATTATGTGAAATATTCGAACTTCATGGCATATATCCCAGTACTGTACATATTCTACGCTTAAAATGGTGTACTGAAACCATAAATTATTTTTCTTTTGTTCTTCTTTTCATTTTAGATTACATTATGGATTTTAAAAATAAATTCCAGTATAAAAATATCCAATTATAATATGAAACTTGATGAATTGCGACATAGATGTTCATTAATTTTACAAGTAACATAATAAATAATTATATTAATCAATTCAATAATTCAATTAGATTGTAATATAAATGTGTTATATTAGAACATAATAGATACTTGTCATCTTTTGTATTATCATCATCATCATAACATACACGCCATAAGGAAGATCCGTACAGGGTATGATAATACATTGTTAATTTGTAGTGACACATTTAAAAGCAAATGTCAACAAATGTAGGTTTTACATTAATTCTTAATATAAAGTTAAAGATTCAAAGATAATTGAGTAAAGTTGTGTGTGCAAATTCACAACGTCCAAGTTTGTTCTGGTGAAATGTTTATTCGCTAAAGCAAACACCAAGCGTGTTAACTAAATGAAATTTATTTTTATGATCCGACTAAGTGCCTCACAAATGTTAACTAATAGTTTGAAACCGTAGATTGTTGGGTGCGAGAACATTGTATTATGCTTACGAATGGTTCACTCTATGTATCTCATACTACATCATCTTAGATTATACACTACATGACTGCATAGGACAGCACAACGATGTTATTTGGTGTTTATAACATGCGGACAGACAAAACAATCGCTAATTTTAAAAAAAAATATAATATCTGATTCATAGTATATCTTGAATTCTGTCTCGCGAAAAAGCACCATCAAATTTTTAATTTTCTATCTTAAAATTACCGAGACTCTTGGTTCTATTGGAGTATTCTTCTGTTACACTCTCATTTCACCATTCTTATTTTTGGTTTGAAATTTATGCTTACATAATAATCGAAGATAAACTTTCTCGTTTAGGATATTTGCATTTTGAATTCTTAGTTATTTAATCAAATTGGTTAATATACATTAACTAAAATTGTAAGAACTTTTGGCCCGTCTGTGTTAATGGGAGGTGATTATAAATCATTCGTTGTGCTTTCAAAGGTATAATTGATTTTATTTATGATGGTTATAATGATTACGGTGATGATGATGATGATGATGATGAGATAATAGTAATAATAAATAATGATAACAACATTTTAATTTCAATGATAGGGTGTTCAATTTATGGGACAAATGAGTTTTATAATAAAATCAACAATAAATTTACATATATTCTTAAAAATACCAATGCCAAAAATATGTTTAACGTTAATAAGTAAATTAATTGAATATCTAAAAATTATGAAGATTATATTTCAAGAAAATAATGAATATTTTGTTGAAACTATTCATTGTATTGCACAACATATGTCCTATCAAGTATTATTTGTCATTGGCAATACAAAGGTATAATTTAAAATAAAACATATTATTATTAGGGTACACTTTATAATTGTTTTTATTATTTTAATTTTATAGAAAAAATTGTCCATTGATACATCATCATATAATGAACGAAATATTGATATATTATCAGCATTACAATTAGCTGAAAAATGTTTTTATGGTCCGGTAACAAAGAAACGTTTAATATTGGCAAGATTAGCATTAGCATTATCAGATCCAACACGTATATTTACACCAGATAATTTATTAAAATTGGGCAAGATTTTTAAACGCCTAGAATTGATTATTGATTTTCAAAAACATATACTAAATTTGTGTACATCTTCATTTATGTATTGGCCAGAAACAATGTTATCAATTTATTTGAAACAGTCAATGGAAAGTGGTGTTGATTTACAAAAAATTATGGTAAGTTATGTTTTATGTTACGATGATTTTAAGAATTTCTTCTTCAGCATGAGGAAAAAATACCAGCACTTACCAAGAATGTCAAGATTCAGACAGTTTGTCGATAACCCAAATATATTATGCATTCATTTCTTTAGGATTGTGTACACCACATCTAACAACAACAATATATTTATGTTCGTAGTAGATAACATCCTGATATGGTCACCTTATCCTTGCTGATGTTATTGTTTTACTAATGTTATCTGCGAAACGACGTGCGACGCATTTCTGACAATGCAATACAATAGAACAAAAAACGATTTATTAAAACAGTTATTTCATTAAGTATATAATAAATAATTAGATTATCCATTCTTATTTTACAGTATATGTTACATTCATCTGTTGATTGTGAAAAATATTTGCAAAAAATGAATAAAATTGGATTGCAATTTACAGATGAATTCATAAAGGAATCAATAACAAATGAAATAATACAAAAAATATGCGGTCAAATTGAAACAATATTACGTTTTGATGTACATTCGAATTTAAATAATACAAATAATAAATTGAATCCATTTAATAAACAATTACAAAAATCTGAAAATATGATTGCTCCAAGTCACCAGAATCAACAACAAAAATCTCAACAACAACAACAACGACAATTATTATACAACGATGGTGATTTAAATCAATTAATAAATGTTAAAACAATACATTTAATTGATCATCATTTATTAATTAAAAATAATATTGAACATTATTTAAGTAATATGTTTTATAATTTAACAACTGTTTCATTACATGATTGGCGTACATATGGTGAAATGAGATGTTTAGCGGAAAATAAATTTAATTTAATTACAGTACAAGATCATTTACCTACACAGACTTTAGAACAGGTAATTTTTTTTATTTATAAATTTTATTATTATTATATTTTATATTATTTCGACCTTAACACCTTAACACCAACGATGTGAAATTGTCGTTCCTTTTATTTGCTTGCGTTTAACATAATAAATATTCATCTAGAGAAACTATAGATTCGTTTACATGTGCGAACAATCAGTCGACAAACACGACATTATTGACATCTTTTTAGCCTTAATCACACCCCAATACTATCCATATATCGTTGAACAAATTTCTGGTGACACCGCATGGAAGATAAATATTAGTAACTTTGATAATAGTCAGCGTCACTCTATTCGTCACTTAAATTATACATCATTTTATAATATTTTTCTTCTCAAAGGGTTTAGATGTACTGGAAATAATGCGAAATATTCATGTATTTGTTTCAAAATATTTATATAATTTAAATAATCAAATATTTATTGAACAAATCAGTAATAATAAGCATTTAAATACAATAAATATAAGACATATTGCAAATTCGATACGTACACATGGAACTGGAATTATAAACACAACAGTATGTTTGAATTTTTATATTTTTTTAAAAAAAATTAAAATAAAATGTACTTTTAGGTGAATTTTACTTATCAATTTTTACGTAAAAAATTTTATATATTTTCACAATTTTTATATGATGAACATATAAAGTCAAGGTTAATGAAAGACCTTAAATGTTTTCGGGATTCAAGAGATAAATCAAATCAAATGTATAGTTATGAAAGGGCGGATAGTTTTAATAAGGGTATTAGAAAATTGGGATTATCACCAAATGGGCAAAGTTATTTGGATCTATTTCGTCAATTAATCACACATATTGGTAAGAATAATTATGTTTTTATTTTAATTATAATTATATATTAAATAGATGAAGTAGAGAATTTAAATTGTTTGGTTATCTGATGGTGTTGCTGAAACAGATGTAATGTTCCGCATATAAAATGCTCGTATGCAGAATAGAGCGGTCAAAACTTGTAATTTTTTTAAAAATAACTCTTTAACGGTAGTATCGCAACGAAACTTGGAAGCTAACAAATGACATCGTGACACAAAAATTCAAGTTTTCGTCAACATTTGCCACAGACAAACATCAAACGAGAATTTATTGAGAGACTGGCAGACTAGTTGGGATATTGCATTTGACTGGAATTAAAGGTTAATCAAAAACCAGGTCGTTCCAGAACAACGTTGTAATCAAGAAGTTTGATATCAGTAGTAGTAGATGGAGTGTAGGTACTGTTCAGAAATCGTGAACAACGGTGCTTATTTGCTTGGAGTGAAATGATGATTATATGCAATAATTTAGCAGTATGAAATAAATTTAGTTACTTTGGTATAATTCTCGAGAGTCATTTACGAATAGAAATTATACCTGTTTTTTTCTATTTCCAATACCTATAATGGATCTTTTTTGTGAAGTTAAATAAAATATAATAATAATGTAAATATTAATATCATTAAAATTTAATTTTTAGGTAACGCAATGGGTTATGTTCGTATGATGAGATCAGGTAGTATAAATTATTGTTCAAATGCCAGTATATTTTTGCCCGTTATCGATGATGATCCGAAATTTTATTCTATGTGCAATAGTAGTAATAATGTCAACAATAGCAATAATGATAATAATAATAATAATAATAATAATAATGATAAAAATGCTGGCAATGATAATTCTTTTAACGAAAATAATTTAACAGCTACCACTTTAATTGCAGCAAAAAATTTAGAATTTGATATAAAAAACTTATCAAAACATTATGCTGGTGAAACTGAATATTTTCGAGTAAGTTTTATATCACAAAAACTATGTGAATTGTAAATAATAAATAATAATTTATTTAAACTTTCAGTTACTTGTCGATGCATTCTCACCATTTTTTCGTAGTTCAAAAAATATTCATTTAAAAAATTTCTATTTAATTATACCAGCACTAACAATTAATTTTATTGAATATATTTTACAAGCAAAAGATAAAATAACGAAAAAAGACAGTAACAACAATAATACGGGTGGTAATAATAATAGCGGTGGTGGTGGTGTTGGTTCGACAAATATTAAAGCCAGTAATATTAGCAATACATCACCATTATTTACTGATGATGGTTTTGCAATGGGTTTAGCATATATCTTAAAATTGTTAAATCAAACAAATGATTTTAATTCATTGCATTGGTTTAAATCAGTTAAACAGAAATATTTGCAGCAAAAGGAACAGATAAAAGTACAATATAAGCATGTATTAAATTCACAAGATGATATAAAATTACAACAAACATTATTGTTAAGTGAAAAGCGTATAAATACTTTTCTTCAGGTAATAAATTTATATTTTAATATTTCCTACATTTATAAAAAATATATTCATGTAGCTAGAATTCATCTTTATCTAAATATTTATAGAACTTTCACTATATAGCTGACAATACAGGTCAAGTTCGAAATGAATCTTTTTCTTTATTTACACATTACATTTGGTATTTATTTTCAATGTTGATACAGGTGTTCAATCAAATATCATTGGCACACTATTTTTCGTACTACTCTGTTTAATGACGGATCCGATTTAAAAACCATGCAATATCCAGAAATGTCAACAGATTCTAGTAGTAATATTATACAAGACAATTCCTTTTATTCATAACATGACCTATTGATGATTATATTCTGGTGATACAGAAATTCAAAATTGTGTAAAATACAAAAGTGTTATCTAATGTGTTGCGTTACCAGAGTATGTCGTGTGCTTTATCTATCAGCACTATATGTGTAGTGCATCTTATGATTTTTTCAATGTTCCTGATAAGCGATTAAAAGAGCATAATTTTTAATTTTTGTTCATTAATGACTGTGACAGAAAATCAAAAATATGCAAAATTAAATGTATTAGACCACGTATGCGTCTTTTTTTTCACAACAGGTCTCAATGGTCAAGTGTTTACGAGATATTTCAAATTTCCGCTTGGTCTCGTCCAACTAGTCAATGTCCTGTGGTGTTTACCATAATCACAATACCACCTAAATAGGTACTTAGAAATGTGTGTTCAGCTGATGTGTCTGTTGTTTTTTATTAATAATATCAATTATATTATGTACATATTTTTTTTATTTAATCCATTCATTTTTCTATTCTTACTATACAGGAATTCGAACTTTTATATTGCAATTTAAGTAGTGCGAAAATATTTTTTCAATAAAGGAAATAAAAGTTAATTTTATTATTGTTGATATTATGATCAAAGATTATAAATTAGTTATGTTACGGTTGAAAGAAATATTTAATATATTATTATAATTATAGGATTAAATTTAAATAAATGATCATATTTTAAATACAGGTCTGTACTTTTTTTTTTACTAACACGAAACGAAGATTTATTTAAATCAACATTTCCTGGAAATCATGAAAATTATTGTAGTAATTATTTGATTTGAATTGGAATTAATAGTGATCAGGCATTATCATTTGTTGTTTTCAGACTTGTAATTGTTTGAATACTCATATTAAATGATTTAAAATGTTCTATCGACAATATCCAATATCTCAGCTTGAATCTAATTAATAAAATTAGCATAATTTTGATTTTTTTTATGCTTACGAAGGAACCAATATAAATAATATAAATGAAATTGTTTTTTTTAATAGTAGTACATTAAATTTATTTTATAATTAATATAAGACTATTTAATTAATCGGTTAAATATCACTATAATAATTAAAATATTTTAAATAATAGCACTTTAAAATTATTCAATGGGTAATTATTAATTAGATATATACATATCATAATAATATACATTTTGTGTAAATTATTGTATGATAATTACTCATAAATATAATTATGAATCATATAATTACCATATTATCTTAAAACTATTATTATCAATGTGTTATATCATCATAAATCAGTTTCATATTTTTCATTTACATAAATATGTAAATGTTTAATTATTATACGTATACACATAAAATTTGTGGCATTTTGAGTATCTAACAATACAATGAATAAATGTATTTAAATTTTGAAAGTAGAAGGGAATATGCAGATTTATATTATAATTACAGTACAATTATAATATACGTAATACTATTGACCAGAATTTAATATAAATATTATATAATATTAATGATTTTCAAAATTATTGCTCAATTAATACTTTAATTTGTCTTTAAGTACTGAACTGTTTGTTTTATAGAGAATTTTGAGCAATTATTTATTTTTTTTGTTTTTTCTTTTACAACCATCTATTTCTACCTAATAGCTATCGTCCTATTGATTTGGTGGATGTAATTTACTTTCAATTTCAATTTCAACACGTGCCTGATCAATACTTGATACTGTTGGTAAACCACATGGCCATTCTAATAATTCCGGTTCATGTTGCATTATCATATCGGCTTCAGCTAACAAGAATATAAATATATAATAGTATAAAAATAGTATGGAGGAAATGCAAATATTCTAATGAGCTGTAAGCAATTAGATCAATTACTACGTTAAAAATAGGATGCACATCAGATCACAAACAGATCGCTCAGAAATTAGAATTTTGGCGTATTTAAATGTGTTTTAAAAATAATTGACCATATAAACTTATTATTGGTTGCTGGTGGTTCTTAACGAATATTTAATAATATGCGAATAATCTAATTCGCTAAATACTTACTATTTGTTGTTTATTTCAGATCACATTTTGTCACACACAAATGATATGAATTTGCTAAATTTAATAATTTAAATATTGGAAATATTGAAATTTTTATCTCCTAACTACAATGTGATTTTAATAAGCTTTTGGTATCTCTTTTTACAGTAACTGTTACACAATACTTATAGATATATGTGTGTATCGAATCTTTAAACCAGAAAGTGTACCAACAAAAGGTTGCTAAATCTCTTGGGCACACAAATATTTTTAAATGCAAACATTTCAACAGAACTCGGACACATTCAATAAATTTCATTTGACAGAACAATTTTTACAAAATCACATTCCCACTATTCATTTATTCGCATATGTTGTGTCTTGGCCGTAGTCACGTGAAAATCAGAACATTTGCATAAATACAAAGTACAAATTTTAGAAAAAAAGAACTTAAGAAAATATGTCCTACCTCGAATTCGATGTATTTTACTGCCATATGCCAAATCGGCATAGTAAGCTGCAATAAAAGATAAAGGTACAATTGGTGCTAAAATACCGGGTTGTCTTGTCTTTTTAAATCTAAAAAATTGACAAAACATAAAATAGAATTATTACTTTAATATTATAGCATAAATATAAAATAATAAAAACCTTGACAATATGCCATAAATTGTTACAAGATAAAATGATCCAATCCAATAAAATAATTCTCTATTCTTTGAAATTTGTAATGCTAATTCTCGTTCTTTAATTTGATAATGCATTTGAATCCATCTTTCCATCTGTTTATAATAAAATATTGCAAATAAATTAATTCAATATAAATGTTGCATAAATTACCATAGCTGCTTTAGTTTGTTGGTGACATATTTTTCATCTTGTCGCCCACAATCATATCAGTATTATATTAACTGCGTCTCTAATTTGTCATTACCGATACAACATATAACATCAAATGTTAAGCGAATAACTGCACTAGTTTCTAATCTAAAGTGAAGCTAAACATTTGAATAATTCAGTAGAGTGGTAGTTGAATCCCACATCTACCTTGTTGGTATGATGTTTATTTATCAGTTCACAAACGATACACTGATATCTACATTTTTGGTCATAATTACATACCATAAAATTGACAGGAATTGCAATTAAATGTAAAGTACAATGTCGTGGCAGCGTAACTCAAAGATTTTAAATCGAAATAAAGACAAAGTTTACTTAGTAAATTTATCATTGAGATTTTATAAATAACATATAAAACTATTTTGAATATATATATGGATCATGAGGTGTACAAACAAAGATAAAAGAAATATATTGTACATGTATTTTAGTACAACTGCTTCGGAGTCAATGTGTGCATGCTCGGTCTCGCTTACTAGAACTAGTTAAGTTACCAAATAACATAGTCCACAGAATATTATACAGTAATGAAGATTAAAGAACTTAATTTAAATTGAAACAGTTGCATTTATATACTATATTTTTATAGTACACTGATACATTGTTCATAAACTGTACTTTACATATTAGTAATTGACAAGCTATATACTCTTTCACTAACATGTCACATACAGTGAAAAATGTAGCTTTGATTGCTTCAATATTTGAAAAAATGCGGTAAAGTATTATGTAAATTCACAGCTAACTATTTTGTAATGTTAATTAATTCACCAAGTTCACAAATAAGACAACAATACCTATATTTTTGACCAACAGTAATACTTAAAATTGACATGTACTGTGATCGTGTTTCTGATGGTAAATATAAGTTTAACAACCTCTAGTTGTTATAGTCGGCCTTATCGCTGCATTTAAGATCTATTTAGTTTCTAAGGATATTAAGGAATGTCAAATGTATCTAGTCTATTTCGATTCATCTTTTTAACAATATTTTCAATGTCGTGTAGAGTAACGGAATGTACGTCGTTTCTACATCTACCAATTGTAAAGTGATGTTATTCAGAATTAGTATGTAACATTCATTTTCCACGTAACTTCTATTTATAGCGTCAATGTCGTGGGACCCGTAAACTTATAAGTCGAAAATGTTTTTGAGGAAGTATGGTCTGTTGTGATGTAATATTCTACAAACCCATCCAGTGCCTAAATTCAATAACCACAACTTTGGAACAAATTTTACGATAATTTCGTTTTATAGTGAACTTATAAAAATTGGTTCTGAAAATGATAACGTCCTTTCTAGCAGCATTTAACTATCTTTAAGCCACATTCCAACTATTGCATGCATCAATTCCAGGACAACAGATAGGAAATATTACGGGATACGATATAATGTGTATCTTTGTATTTTAAATACATAAAATTGTTGATGTTATGGAAGTTTTAAATTGTGTTTAGTTAGTATTTTGAATAAATATTGTTATGTACGAGTATCTTGTCAAGTTCTATATATATATATTCATGTATATGTACTATATTATTTATGAGTATATATTTATGAAAAGAAAACATTCTTTAAAAAAAAAATCTGTATACATTGCGTAATTAATTATGATAAAAAGCAATGATATCGGGCGAGGTTTGTACAAATTAATCAAATATATGGATGAAATTTCTAATTATTTTTATTAGTCAAACTGAAATAAACATTGAAGGAATGCTGCAATGAATTTAATTTAATAAAACTTACCTTAATTTTATTCATTTCAGAAATATATTCTTGATTTTTCTTAATAGTTTGATTAACATTATTTGAAGAGAAATTTCCCATCTTTGTGTCTGTAATTTTTCTCGTTTATTACCTAAGAATAATAATTTTTATTATTATTGATTTATTCTACAAAAGAAACATAAACGTTTGAAATTTGATATTGATTTTTATGTTATTACTTAAAATGATTGTTTAAATTAATTTGATAAAAAGAATTCTTAACACCTTCAAATTTCAGATATACGTGATTTAAATTTAAATCAATTAATTATTTAATCACAATGTTAACATAAATGTTTTTATAATAAATTCTATTGACCTGGTTCTATCAACCTTTTATATTATACACAAAATGCTATATGCTTGAGATTTGTTTAATAATAATAATAATACTTTATTATATACTAATCTGAAATATATAATAAAAAGTGTAATACTCGCGTAATCAATCACACTGGGTTCACAGCCTGTAGTTGATTGTATGAATCAAAAATAAGTAGATAATTTGAATGGTAAATAAATATGCAGCATAATCATAAAATGACTTTAATGACGATATGTACTTGCATTTAAAGTGTACTCTTCTAGTGTCAATCTGAGGCCAATGAAAATCATAGCAACATATAGCGACTGTACAATTGTATTTATGATGTTTATGAGAATATGACGGGCTATCATATTCTAGTATAAATCCAGAGAAATTACCAAAGTACAAAATAGCCCAAGCTATTTTCGTTGTCAAATTACCAAAGCAAAATAGCCCAGACTATTATCGTTGCAAATGCTACGAATATATAATAGCTAAACGTAAAATTGGTGAAGGAATACATGGACGATATACAAATAGATTCGGCTACGATAGTTACCCACAGTATTAGTCTAGATTCTGTGAAGATGAGAATGTTGCAGATTGCTCAAATTAAACAATTTCGACCGTTGAATTCCTATTGTGTTGGTTTACTGCCTTTTTGTAAGAACTTTGGAAATATCTATAGGTGATATTGATTTTGAATGGTTAAGACACTTTTAATAAATAGACAAACCTATCACTTGTCAATATCTAAAAATAGGAGAGTTATACAGAATGCTCAAAAGGAATAAAACTTACTTCACCCACCCTAAAAAAATTGGAAAGAATATTGGACATTATAGATAGCATATGATCTAATTAATTACAAAATACAATATATAACGGAATATATACAAATACTTCGTACTCGTACAGCGCAAAATGGACTTTGTAGTTTGAATACCTAATAACTTTTATATTTACATTTTTTTATTTTATTTTATTTCAATATTTTGTGCAAAGAATTGGAGATATTTTAAGTAATACAATAAACAATCGAATAACGAACCATAATTGAACTTTACTTTTATAAATCAACGATCCATTGTTTAAATTCAGCGATATTTTAGTGTGCAGAAAGTACCCTCTAATCGCAAATTTTCAACAACAGAGAGAAATAGTCTAAATAACCTTCCTGGTGAAAGACGACGTACGGCGTTCATGGATGAAATTCCTAAAATTTTATCAGCGAGAGAGTATACTGAAAAGTCTAAAAACATTAGTAACAGACGTTGTTCGACTCAACTTCAGCTAACACAAAGGTAGCTGCAGAGAATGTTGAGTACATTAGCATTGGCTCATATATGTCTTTGAAACTGAAGCTGATATCGCAGTTTCCATCAATAGTTCTAAATATTGAACGATGTTGGTATGTTTTTGTTATGCAACATCTTTCTGGTACAATATAGGATCGTCTTCCATGGATATGTTATATGCAGATGTCACATAGTTTTAATAAGTGAGAGTCAAATGAACTGGGAAAACAAAATAAATCTGTGAAATTCGGTATTGGAAGCCAATGAACCAAGTATCAGTCATAATAAAATAGAATTGTGCACAGAAGGTGTATAAAAGTTTGACCGGCAAATTGTCTTTATTGAAAATTATGTGAGAAAATGTGGCCGTATATATAAGCCGCTTGTGGTAATCATCATTTTTTTAAATTGATTTAAACAGATTAAATGCAGAACATGACGATACACATGAAAGATTTGTGGAGAATTTAATTGATAAGCAGGAAAGTCGATCCTGAATATTAGGTTAAGAATGAAGTAGAAGAAGATATTATTTCTGTATGTGCATACCTCAGTTGGCATGGCGCTAAATATGTTTCCATTCTCATAATTGAATTTTACTTGATTTCGGTAGAAAATAGTGCATTTATATGTTGCTAAAAAGTTAAAAGAAAGAATATGATATGTTGGGTTTTAAAAATTTACCTGTTGACGGTATATGTGTTCGGATGATGGTAACATTCTTGTCCATATTCTTATTGAAATTACTATTTTGTTAGTAATAATCACTAACAGAACTATTTATAACACAGTATTTCTAATTAATATGTATTGATATTCACTTTTCATCCGACTTGGAATACATAGAAGGAAATCAACTTGAAAAATACGACATACATTTTCGAAACGCTTGATAGGTAATAAATTAAACTGAATACAATTTTCATTAATTTACTAATAAAATTATGAAGTACATATGCATTTAGTTAGTAACTACCCATAAAAAACATGCTAATTCGAATATTAATTGTAATTATTCCGTTAACACGCCAAAACTCACATAAAACACAAAGCACTGAATTTAAATGTCACGCACCCTCGTCTGTGTATTGTATTAAACCTTCATTGTAAACTTGTCTTTAAAAATAACAGGAATGAATATTTGTGGTTATGTTATATTTATGGTTATTGTGTTGTGATTATATTGATAATAATGGAAGTTTTTAATGGTAAACCTCTTTACATTTTATAAAATACTGAAATTTTAGGCAATTTTTTATAAACAGTTATAATAGTTATATAACCCATTTAATAAATGAATCCCTTAATCTTTATTTTGCACTCTGCTTCACAGTCTTCCTACCCTAACCCCAAATCATGCGGCACAATATTTTAAAGAGACCCGGTTAAAACGTCACATTAGCCAATGCCCGGCTATTGGTGAGTGTGTGTTATCCCTACGACACACTTTAATTTTATAATAATTCTACCTTATTTAGTTTAATGTAATGTACAGAACGAGGTTACCCATATCCGATCCCATCCCGTACTGGCAGTACGTGCTAATGCAGATAGCTACTTATTTTATAACATATTTATAATTCCGTTTAACCTTTTCTCGAAAAATACGAAAGAAGTAAGAAACAGGATAATTTTCTAAACAATATTTTATGCATATTCTGGGATTTAGAATTGTATTCCTTATTTTAAAGAATGTAATTCCTAACTATGAAACGAGTTTTTTTTACTTGCATACCGGTCAAAAATTTACTTGTATTCCTTAAAAAATCACTTCCATAAAAGATTAGTTATTGATGTTATCGAAATTCATTCCTTCAGATGATTTATATAGTTCAGATGAGGAAGATCCTATCGTTGATAGTGATATATGTTCTGGGAAAGAAATCGATGAGTTATTTAGTACAGTATATCGATTGAAAACAGCCGAAGCAGTATCATTAAAACGTGCATATGTTTTGCATTTAGCAGCTTCAAGGTAAATTAATTCATTAATAAATAATACATGGGTGATCAATATAATTTTCTATTTTGTTCTGAATTTTATAGTGACTTTAAGACAATTGCTGCAGCTTCATCTACAAAACAAATTTACATTTACGATATTTCATCAAAAAATGTTCTAAGTTCATGTACAAACGGTGATCTTTTGGAGCAACAAAATGCTACAGTATGTGGTTTGAAGTTTTTGGATATGGATTCCAATAGTTTATTTGTATCATTGGACAGTGGCAACATATTAATGTATGATTTGCGAACAGGAAAACCGATTTCAACTTTTAAAGGTACATTCTTTGATTAAGAAATTAATAAAAATATCATTGTCATAATCTAATATGATGTACGTGTACACCGCATGGATCTCCAGGGGCATAACTATAATTGAAATTTACCCACTGGAATATATACGATCAAATATAATTATTGGGTTACACAGCTACCTAGTTTGTGGGTTAGATGTGTCTTCTACCAGTCGACAAACACGACATTAACACCATATTTTAAACCTCAATTACATATCATTATTGACTAAATATGATGTGATGTATTGCGATCCAGTCACTGGTGGTATGAACGTAGAGGTAAAAATGTGTTGAGTAACCTCGATGATAGTCGACCACTACATTCGTCACTAAATAAGCTGGTGATAATTTAGTAGCTTAATGCACTTTTGTTCTTTTAGCTCAATTTTATGACAATCAAAATCTGAGTGTAAATTAAAGTAGGTATAGTAATGCAAAGTGGAAACTAGACGTGGAAATAATTTTTTGTGTAGTTGACTGAAACTTGTATTACGCCAGTAGTGGTTAAGTATGGATCAGGCATGCAGTCAGTCAACCAGACATGAAATTTTTTAATCATAACTAATGTTTTCTTAAACATTGGAATGCATTAACATTTTCCAGAAACTTGGTATGTGAGCAATATTAAATGTTTCAATTTACAAATTAACCATACAAAACTTTATATTAAATTTAATATTAAATATCTTATCCCTACATCAATCAATTTAACTGCATAATATTTTTTAATTATATTTCATAGAAGAAGATGATGTTGGAAAAAAGAAAAAGTTAACTTGTCTTGATATAAACCAAAATAATAGGATAATTAGTGCTGGTACAGAACAATCCTCAAAAAGTGATGATTCACACATATTATTTTATGATATAAGGAAACAATGTTTAATGGGTGGATATTGGGAATGTCATACAGGTGATATAACACAAGTGTTATTTCATCCAAAAAATCCGGATACACTTATATCCGGTTCAGTTGATGGTTTAATTAATATATATGATATATCAAAAAATTGTGAAGATGATGCATTACAATATTCGTTGAATACTGAAAGTAGTGTACAAAAATTAAATTGGCATAAAAATGTTTATGAAAAGGATTTAATTTCTTGTATAACACATACAAATGATTTACAATTATACGATGTTGAAGAAACTGAATTAATATCAAGTTTTTCTAGAGATGAAGTGACAAAACATATAAAAGTAAGACTTTTTTATTTTTTAATTATTTATATAGACAAGGAATTCATTGAAAAGGATATCTAGCGTAGCTATCGAAAGTCAATTTACAAAATATTTAATTTAGCCCATTTTTACCTCCACGTGGTGTAACCGGTAACTGTTGATCACGAAATATATTAGTAATGGCGTGTGATCGAAGTTAAAATAAATATTTAAATTTATAACCGATGATGATATGATATTGAATGTTAAATGTGTTTTTGTTTTTCTGTTCCATTTAGAGACAATCAGCAATTTATTGTAATGTTATAAATTGTCATAATATGGCAAATGATGAAATATTTGTATTAACAAGTTCAAATTATAATAAAGGTGAATGTTTGCGATCGCTGAAGGTGCAAAATAAAAATTTGAATCCATTTTCAAATTTCGATGGAAATAAACAAATCATTAGGGCAAGTTTATATAATCATAAGGTATGTATGTGTTTTTGTTTTCACCAGACAATTCCTGTTCTATATTTCATTATTTTTGTGACACAAAATGCCCTATTTTACGAGACACTAACAATCACACTATTTTTTTTATTTTTCACACAACCTAAATTTACTTACAGGAGGATTTACTCATTACGAGCGGTGAAAGTGGCATAATAAGTTTATGGGCACCTGGGAAATTAGACAAATATGAATTGAATGATGGTGGTGGTAGTTCATTAAAAGAAAAAACAAATTTAAAAAATAAACGAAAATTAAAACCATATTGAATAAAATGTGTGATGGTTGGTAAATTGAAATAAATGATGTGGTGGAAAATTTTGTTGTTTTTATCTTTACATCTATACATGGTGTGTCTCAGAGAATTGATACATTTTTCACATATTTTTAAAATTACATAATAATACTCTCCTTTAAGTAATTTAAATTCAACGTAGCACGAGAAAAAAATGCATACGTACAAGTTAAAAATGTGTAATCGATCGTAATCCGTTTGTCCATAGCCTACACCTAACCGATTCTTTAAAAAATGCAAATGTACATAAAATACTATAGTTATAACTGGATGAAATAGTTACTATGTCCTGTAAATGTGAATATTAGAAGATGTTTTATTTTTCAACGTAATATGTGTTACTTAATGATTTCTTTCGAAAGATTACCAACAATAATTGTGTTAGTTATTTATATAACGTTGGTATCCTCAATGGAAAAAAAAAACAATGAAGAAATAAATTAATAGAATTTTCTTAATTCGTTGTCACTTCCACGTGACAAATCCTCTGTGTACATAGCAGAGGTTTTGTCACGAGGATTTTTTACATTTACAGTAACAGTATCGAAGCAGACATTTGTTTACGCATATCAATACGATTATTAAAAATATCGATATGAAATTATCCTCAAACCACACACATAATCATTCTGTTATTGTGGAAGTTGTTACATATTGTTGAAGAGTAAAAAACAATATCAGAAAGCTTTCAGTGTTGAACGTTGACAAACTATTTTTTCCTTTATGTGCCAATTTAAATACTGCAATATTTGTTTGTGATAGAACTTCACTAGGATCGTAAATAATGTTAGCTGTAGTAGCGTGCAGTTGACCAAAAACTTCCGAGTGACAATTCCTGTATGTATTTAAATGCAAATAATATCATAACGAAAGTGTTAATTTTTAATTTAATGTAATAGTTAATTTCTTCAGACATAAAACCCTTTTTCCTTAAATTAAAAAAAGTGTATTTTGTGATTAATTCCCCATATCCTTAGAATGTCAATTTAAAATCAATATTATGTTCAAATATCTATATACTCGTATAAAGAGTTATCGTTTTATAATAATATCAGTTTATATTAAATAATTTAAAATTCATAATGTACAAAAAACAAAACCTCTTATGAATTTTTAATAAAAAATTGTCTACACTTATGTAAATAAGCGAAATATAATTTTATTTTATTATTAATAGAGTAATTGGTATATTATGTATGTATATATATATATATCATTAATTTATATAATTACACAAAAAATATAGATACATAAAGAGCAAAATCAAATGAATAAAATTAAATTTAAGAATATTGATTAATGTAATGTAAGGGCCAAATAACTAAAACGTTTATACTCGTACGTATTTAAAAATTTACATTCTCGTCTAATACAAAAGAAACATAAATATATACAATATATACTATCTGGTAAATATATAAATGAATTTTGTTGATATCATAAAGATCATTAGCTAATAAACAGAACTATATGATTTATTATATTACAAATTAAATTGGAATATACAAAGATCAATAGTCGTCTGTACAAAACTACATATTTTAAAATAATAACATTCAAATTGATTTACATTGATAAAATAATAAATTAATTTAGAATATATTTTTTTTAGAATCAAATCAATGTAATAACAAAGTTAGTTGCTATTTTAAATCGATAAATATTCAAAATAACTTTGAGTGATACTTAAAAATATGTCAGCAAAAACCAGTTTACTGAATTAAAATGTCTAAAAAAAATATACAATAAAACTAATTTATAAAAATATACGCTCGTTTACTGCTGCATGTACATATAATAATGAACTAAATATTTCTTCATATTAGACGATAATAATTTATTAGTAGTAGAAAATTTTGGAAAAGCGACGCGTTACTAATTGATTTTTCATATTTTCAAATTAATCGACTTAATTAAATTTAAATTTTATTGTTGTAAAATTTGTAATTGTTGTCATACATTTACATAAAATCAAAATCATCATAATCATCGGCAGCATATCCATACTCAGTTATTGGTCCCTATAATAAGAAATAATAAAATATGAAATGATAAACGTGTTAAAAATTCATAATTCAAATATTCATCATCATCATGATCATCATAATCATCCATCACCATCATCAAATCAATCTTTACACTGTAATGACCATCATCTAGATTTTTTCTCCACACAGGAGCATAGAGCGTTAACGAACAATCAACATTGTTGACGCGATCTCTAACCAGTACAGGAACAATGAATTTCTGAATTTAATAGATGTCGTACAAGACCAAAAGAGATGACCTACTCCAGAAATAATCGATAAAATACATATCATTTTGGAAGATCATCGAGTGAAAGTGCGTGAGTTAGCTGACATTGTTAAACATCTCAATAGAACGTACACACAATAGTACATTTGCATTTATAAAACCAATCAGCAAGATGGGTTTTCTTACAATTGAATTTGAATTTCGAAACAATGTTTGGCAAAATTTAAACGCGTAACCTAGATGAAGTCTTGCGTAGATTGCAAAACGTTCATTAAACATGTATTCATCAATATACATACGAGTATGAACACAAAAGAACAATCAAAAGCCGGTTCAATTACATCGAAGAAGGCGAAAGTCGCTGCTTCCGCTGGTAAGGCTATGGCAAATGGTTTTTACACATGGTTTAATTTTCATTTATATTGTAAAGCAGAAAAAAAAAATAAATATGGCGATTATGTGGCATTACTGAATCAATTAAGAGATGAAATAAAAGAAAACCTCATTTGGCAAAGAAAAAATTGCCTTTTTATCATGACAATGCACCAGAGCTCATTCATCATTAAAAAAAAACTAAATGAAAATTGGATGAATTACGCTATGAATTGTTTCCGCATCTACCGTATTCTTCAGATTTAGCACATTGTGACTTCTTTTTGTTTGCAAACATGAAAACATTGGCTGCTCGGAGGAAATAGATTTGGGTCGAATGTTAAAGTAATAGTTGCCAACTAACACCTATTTTGAAGAGTTCGACAAATCGTAATACAAGGAAGGCTTAATGAAATGTGAAAAATATTGGACTAATTGTATAAGAGAAGCCACCCTCATATCTATATAATTAATATAAGTATAAGAATTTTAACAAACTTTATTCTATATATACTTACATTATCACCTTCCATTCGGAGTCTTGCTTTACCTTTACCTTTACCACCCTTTTTGCTTTTTTCTTTTTCAATTTTTTGTTTTTCCGTATAAATGTTATCAATGGTTTTCTTTATCTTTTGCAATTCATTTAAATTTACTTAAAAAAAAAAAAATAAAATAATATTTATAAAATTAGTAATATTCAATTTAAATTTAAAAAAAAAAAAAAATCGATATATTTATGCTTACAGTTTACAGAAACAGCTCGAATTAATTCCTCAATAGAATAAGAAAAATCATCTAAATTTCTATATTTCGTTAGTTTTGTACTAATTGCTAAGATTAATTCACCTAATTCATTTTTATTTGTCGGATTCATGGCATCAATTGTTGTTAATTTATTTATTTGTGTTATGCCAAATGTTTCCATAGCTAATTTTAAATCGGTTTCCTCTTGAATCTTTTGTATTCGAAGTTTTTC
>JANSTX010039196.1:0-13015 GCA_027564355.1 Penthetria funebris | reverse complement strand
TATATACGAAAAGGGTAGTATATTGGATTTGTTTTAGCTTATATGAATATATAATATAATATATAAATATTATATTTATGCACCCGGATACCCTTTATGCATTTTCGTATATGCGTCCATTTAGGTGATCATCATTTTAACATGACAATGGACTATTGAACATTTTTAAAAATGTGAATTCTTCAGTATACTAAATAGTGTGTTAAGACAATGCTATACCTAACTTGTTGGTGAAATATTTATGCACCAAATTCACAAACAATATGCCCTATATTTTGAACAACGACCAAACACCATAATTGATCTATCCTGTGGTCATGTTTACGGTATAAATTGGAAGAATTTTCCACTAAAATAATGATTAATATGACAATGTTATAAAATATTATGAATATTTTTCCTTGCATTGTTTGTACATTATATTATTATTCATAAATTACAAAAAAAAAAAAGAAAAAAAAGAACAAAATTACAAATGTAATATACCACCACTGCAAATGGGTTGTCTGACACTTTGACTTGACATTTTAAGTGGTACATTTGTAATTAAAAGCATAAAATAAAAAAAAATTAAAAAAATTGCAAAACAAATGTTAATTATTCTTGTGGTATCTGCAGTAGTAATAAATTTTTATAAATGTGGAAAACAATTTCAGAAAAATGGACAGAAAAAAGAAAAATTGAATCCACTTTGATATTTATTAGAAACTTAATAAAAATGTAATTAGCTGACATTAAACTTGAGAAAGAAAATTTTCGTTAACCATTGGCGAAAACCTAAGTTCGACACAATTGTTGTGATCACAAATTTATTAGCTCGGTTTTGTGAAAAAAGGAATTTCTCGCGATGATGATTCTGTGTTTGTGCGATTTATGATCCGTTCATGATCTAGCAGGTATAATATATTCTTTATGTAGACTTTGGTCATAAACTGAACTAGTTCTAGTTTGAATTTATAAATGAATTTATCGACAAAATTTATTATAATTTATTAAAATTTATTAATTTTTATTTACGATATATATATCAATAATGACGTGTGATCGAGACTACAAAGATGATTTTCACAACAAATTAGGTAACTGGGAATGTATGCACCTCTCAACTGAAATATTAAAAATATGTAACCGGATAAATATAATTGATCCAATATTTTTCAGTTCGTAAATTTCAATTATAGTTGTTTGGGAGTTCACATTTGATATAATAAGTCTCATAGAAACATTAAATTAACATCATATATTTCATTGTTGTGCAGTCGAACAACATAAATACGTTCCACAGTCTTAGACTCTGGCTTTGCATATTTGCCAGCGTAAGACTGATAAACGTATGTTGTTTATATTAGACGTTAAATTTGCAGATAAATTTTACGTCTCTCGATTGTTTAATGATATTGATGATAACAGTTTAATATGAATCTTTCTAATAATCAAATAGTGCTCATCCGCTAGTTGGACAATTGTCAGCGTTGCATTTTTTATTTTCAACTTTCAATATCTGAGTAAAAATTTGAATATTGTGCAGGTAAAGTGAAGACGACAATCATCTATAGCTTAATGATTATTATCTGTTCAATTAATTGACATTATAAAGATAAACACGGCTATACAATAATTATACGTAAACTAATCAATAATACAAATTTTCCTAATTATCAAGATATTAATTAAGTATAATTCAATATATTGTATATGTAAAATATCATATATCATATGCAAATATAATCGTATTATTGTTATAGTAAGTTGTATGATGCTATTAATTAATATAATTATATATTGAATTAGACGGTTTACATATATTCACTTATTTTGGCACTTAAGATTGATCAAATTTGAATTGAATATTAAGCGATACATCATATGAAAATTTTTCATGTATTTAAGTATATATTTCATATAGTAGAAGAAAATATTAATGTCACTATGGTTACAACATATATTAATGTGATTCCACTAATAACGTTGGCTTCCCTAAATTTTTTCCACTGTTTCATGTACCTAAATTTGTAGATTTTAAACACTATGTTTTTTACGTTTGTTAGTGTCTATCCAGTTTTATAGGCATTCATCACTCTACTATTATGTAATCCAATATAATTATGATTATGTCCGCGACTTTCAACATTAAACTTGTATAGTTTTAACATTCAAAATGTATTTATGGACGATGTAACTAAATTCACATGAAACATCACGTAAAAAAAAATCCAATATGTTTAAACTGTAACAATTCTGCAATATTTAGTTGGTCGACAAAAAAAGAAAATAAATAAATAAATAAAAATTCGGTTGAATGATCTCTAAAACAAAAGTTACCTATAGTTAGCTGCGGTAATGTTTAAACATTTATACACCAGGTCTACAAAGAAAGCATTAAGTCCGATATTTTTGACCATGCATCCAGTAACGTCTAGATCTTTGTCGGCCGCTACATTAACCATAATATTGACTGAAGTATAATTTTTACTTATAAAATATATCCGCTGCGATGTAAATAACTATTGATAAATTTGTGTGCGAGTTTCTGGAAACTAAATTGCAATATATTTATTAATTCCTAGCATGCATGCAATTCATACCCCAAACATGAAATGCGTGCAAAAATATATCTGATGGTTTTTTTTTTGATAATTGACGATGGTGCTGATGTTACGCATCTTTTAAACTATTAAATTGTCTAGCTACGAAACTTTGAAGATGCTAAAAATATTATCGTGTAACAAATTTAACTTTTCACATAGGCACCCATTGCCTAACTGTGTCACATAGGTACCCATTGCCGTACTGTTTCTGTAATATCATTACAATATAATGTCATTTTACATTAATTGATTTTTATTGATATTCTGCTGTGTATTTGTCTTCCATTATATGAGCTTTATCTCTAACCGCACTGTACAAGCATTTAATTTTGATCAGATACTTTTTGCGACAAATTCATTCTTTAATTCCATTGATTTTATTCCAAATTTATTGTACTTTTATTGTCAAAATTGTAATCAAATTCATTATTTTCACATAATTCAAAACATTAATGTTAATCAGTTCATTTTCAAATGAAAATCATACACACATTCCATTTAGCAGTTGGCAATAACACTTTGCCAATATAGTACATAGTTTACCACCTGATAATAATATGTCTACATAGTCGTATATGTTATATATGCTAATATATTATTGTAATAGTTAAATTATAGGATAAAATATGTGTAAATGGGGAAAAGGATACAATATTGTCAGTCATATTGAATATTCACAAATGTCCTGTAACATGCTAGCTAATATATATTCATATAATGGATGGATCGTATATAGTCACATAGATACATATTTATCATAAACATAATGTGCATTATATATGGGATAAAGAGCTACATTTATTATGTAATGTGAAGCCAAATACGAGTATGTATTTACATACTATAAGCTACACTATATATTCTGTGGTACCATTAATAGAAATTTTAATAATGATGATAGTCGTCTAGTGGCTCATTTAAGTAGATAGAATTTAATTTTAAAGCTATTTATAATTAATTAAATTTAATCCATTGCATATTTATGTGTCGTGCACTTATATGAAGTACCAAAAATATAAAAGGATCTGAGTATATAAACAACATCAGTGTCATTTATTATATTTTATCGAAATGATATTCACAACAATAATCATGGACATAATACCGTTCGTACATTGAGAATAGACAAATTAAAAAAAAAATTACATATGATTAACAAAGAAATCAGGATCGTTTAATGTCCACAAAATAAAGCAAATATAATCAATTATCAACAACATTAAGATATTATTTTCTATAAGGTAATTCTGTTACGGAACCTTGTCCAACAAAAACCACGTAATAATATCGATTGCGTAGACATAATATATAGTTAAGAATACATTGGATTGAACAAATGAGAATCGACTTAGTCGATAAATATTGAAAATATTTGTATGCTTAAAACTCTTTTAAAAATCCATAAAATTAATCGCCTTACAATAATACTGTTTTAATTGGAATCCGATGGAATCATTTTTCACTCATTGCACAAGTTATATTTTCAGACAAATTAAATCTATCTATGAACTATGTCGTATTTATCGCTAAACCCTTTCATGCTCAGACAAATCATTCTTTGACTAAAAAATAAGCACAAAATTGTTTGAATATATTCCCCATACCTGTTAGACTAGATGTTTCATTTCATTTACATTTTCAAATTACGCGAGTGGTTACAAATTTGTAAAAATTGTTGAAGATTTATTGTATTATCAAATAGGGGGCACACGATTAAATGGCCGAACCTTTAGATTTAAGTGAATCCTAGCAACATTTTTTTTTTTGTTTTATAAATTAATTGAAGTTATTTGATGTTAATATAGCATTCATTGGTGGATATAACTTTTCTAGAATTTAGTTAAATAGGAATGAACCCCATAGATTCAGAAATGCAGTCCCTAAGAAAAGCATATATGTTGATTTTGGTTGACAATTTGTGTAATGTCTAATTGGATGATATGGTTTCGTGTATATAACACCCCAATGTTCAGGAATCCAAATCAAATACATACTCGATTCCATTCTTCCAATTGGCGATATGACTTTCTAAAAATATTCTTTTTCTTTTGTTTTAATATAACTGCCATACTGTTTTTTTTTTTCTGTGGGCAAATACCAACAATACAATTTTATCATTTGTTTTGCATTCATCTGATATATCTCTATATACCATTCAAAACCGATTCATATGGAATTAGAAATCTTATGAAAATTTATTTTGATTTTCTAGACTATTAATTTAATGGCATTTAATTTATGCAACTCATTTTCAGTGAGATTATATGTAGCTGTACGTATATTGATTATGTACGTAAGTATTACTTGTACAGTAATATTGCACTTTCACTTGAACCATTTTAATTTGTTGTTATGATAGGTTCATATGCATCCTTTTTGAAATCAGGCACACAAATAGAAAAGTTGAATGCCAGAAGTATGTCATATTATTCACACTTAGGATGCTATTTTACCAAATACTTATTTTCGCATTCCATTGCGATTCATATTTAGAAATTCATAAAGTTTTTTTTTGTGATGTACACACCCTAATGTTTAACCACATCTATCTATTCATAAATCTATACATTAATTAATTTATTATTACAATTTTACTGTCTGTTAAATGAAAAAGGAAAATCTACTCATCATATCAAAATTTAATATCATCATCATTATAAAATACAATAATAGTAGCTAATCATCATATTTTATATATTCGTATGTAAAAGTATACTCCTAAGACAAGGAAAATTTTTCATGAAAATTCCATCATAAAAATTCATGGTGAATTAACAACATCATCATAATTAAAACCATAAAGTATTTTATTAGCTCCCAAAAGGAAGTAAAAAAAAGTTAATTTTGATCCTTTGCAAAGATAAATGTACAAATTCAATAATAATTTCAATGATCTTTTTAATTAAAAAAAAAAAAAAACACATGGTAATCCTTCAGGTAGCATATAATAAAAAGGATCCTTAATTCATGTCCTATTTTAATTAATTATAGAAAAATATACGCGTACGTACTTGGTGCTGAATAGAGTGGTTGACTAAAATTCAGATCTTTGTTATCTCTCTAAACGACCAACGTACACACGTTTACTGGATATGCCAATTTATTGCTGTGACCAAAAATATGGGTTTACAGTATCACCAACAAATTAGATAGATTTGGTTTTAAATACTGTACCGAATTATTTTTATATCGTATGTCCGATTCAATTTCACCTTCTTCGGTTGACAATCCTGTTCATTGCTTCCATATCTGTCAGTCTCCACAAATGCATGTTTGATATTGTATTTATCTAGAAAATTTTATGTGCGCGCCTCGACACCTATTGATAAAAATTGAATTTGTGAGACGATATTATTTGTCACGCTGAAAGTAGTGCAAGCATATTAAATTGATAAACAGTATTGGGAATATTAGAAGTACTCTGTTTCAACTATTTCTTCGCCAATAAAGTGCGCATATTATAGACGTAACAATTTTCTTTATTTTCGTCTTGGAAATTTGCTTGATTCAGTTTGCTATAGCAGATATATATTGTCAGATAAATTAAAACCTTCCATTCGACCGATTAGACACCAATCTGATATCTTGCTGTTTCATATTTACCTTGATCATAATCCAGTTCAAAAGGAGTTGGAACAATATGGTGATGATATATCTATATATCACTGTGTTACACTCGAATGTAAAATCAATGCTTATGCTAATGTGCATTTTTACCTACCTCTTTGTACAGTCGTTGATCATATTGATTTCAATGTATTCTGTTGTTAATTACACCTTTAATGTGTTTCTCCTTATTGTTTGATTACAGTTGTCATTACTAATCCATTCATTCCTTTCATAACCAATGAAACCATATGAACGTTCTCACCAACTTTTCTCAGTGTGTCAACGAATATGTTAGACTTCCTCCAATTGTTTTCATAATAATTCGCATTCACCAAAATCGTTGACCTTACCTTCTCTTCTCGAAGTTTTACAACAGCAGTTATGGATTTAAAGTTCTAAATTGTCTTTTTATGTCTGCAATAAGTTTTAATTTCATCTGTTCATCTGCTATACTAATAGTTATGTGATTTAATTGTTCATTATTCATCATTATTATAACCAGTGTCAGATGTAAACACGCAGCTGCCTATGCTCTTGGAATTAGATGTTATTACCTCAATTTTAGTTACCAAAAAGTCTTATGTCGATATTAATAATGTGTATGATAAATTTAGTTTTCCAAAGCCATTTATAGGGGTAACCGTCACAAGAAAACCATATCACCTAAACTACATTTATTTTATCCATTGAAAAAAAAAAAACATATAAATCTTATCGATAAACTTCTTAAGATTTTCATGCCAAAGTGTATAAAGTCTTACTTTTTTCGGACGCTCAAAGAATCAAGAACACGTTGTGTTAATAAAAATAGGAAAAAGGTAAAAAAAAAAATACTTTACACGTTAAACTTTCCATAGACTTTTTAACTTCTTTTGGAACAAAGAATTGTATATGTACGTTAAACGTTAGTATATATAAGTTAAAGAAGTGTAAAGCTTAAATCTTGTTAGTTGTATATCAAAAAAAAAAGGAAAAAAAAGAAAAAATCACAAAAAAAAAAAAAAAAGAAAATGTACACAAATGAAATTATTTCGCAAAATAATGGAGAGAAAAATAGCGGAAAAAAAATCTTGGCACAAAAAGTTTGGAGTCCAAGAGTGTTAAGAATCTTAGTTTCCATTATACAAAAGTACCTATACATTTCTTAAATTCCTTTATAAATATTGCATTATTTTTATTTTATCCTGTAAAAGTTCATTTTATATATAAAAGTTGTACTAGTAGTTATTTTATATATTCTAAAAAGATTTAGAGTTGCAAAATTTATTAAGTTTTCTTTTTATCTTCTTCTTTTTTTTTTTTTTGTGTGAATTTTTCATCAACTGTTGCTAAATTGCTTTTAAGGTATTAAAACTTCCGAATAATAAAGAAAAAGGGAAAGAAAAATTAAATTGATTCACAAAAATTTATAAAGACATATTTTTTTTCCTTAATTTTTCCTTTTTAACAAGTGTATTATTAATTTTTAAAAGTACATTAGCTGTCAATGGAAAACTTTTAAATTTTCCTATGTTTTTTTTTTTTTTTTTTCATTTAATTTTTGCCTATCCTTGCGACCTGATGATATTATATAGTCAACTATGTATTATAAAAAAGGATAACAAAAGAAGAAGTTATTAATATACGAGTATATATTTTTAAGGGTGAGAGAGAGCAGCATAAGAAGAAGAAAAAATAAAATAAATGTCGTATAAAAGAAGTTTTAAATTGCATTTTCCTGCATATAAAAAAGATTTGAATTTTATTTGAAAAGTTTGTGGAAACTACGAGTATGAGGAGTAATTTATGAACAAAATGATTTATGAAAATCTTGAACGATAATCTAATTAATATTGAAAGTAAAATGTTTAAGTAATAGAATTACTAGTAAAATTAGTTTATATATCTAGAAAATAGAAGTAAAATTCTTTGGATAGCAATACTCTAAGAACTGACACAGAATAGAAAAATTATCATTGATTCACATATATTACAAATCTATAATAAAGTAATTTTCACTATTAATGGGCAAATCGTATACTGTAATTGTTCAAAGATTAGAAAGACCTATATATATGTTATATGAGGTTAGCTAACAAGTAATATATAATCTGGAATAATTTTGGAAAGTCGATATTGTTCACTGTATGGCAAGGAAACACAAGATATTTATCCATTGATTACATAATAACAAACAGAAATGTTCACCTAAACCGATAGTCGGTGTAAGCTCAGCAATTATTAGTACGGATAATAGTCTTCTTATGTTCAAAATCAGCATTTAAATCATATAAAACGTAAGGCACCAGAATATATTCATAAAAATCATTGTTGCTAGTGCTAACAAGTGATTAAACAATTATAATTTTTATCGATTTTGAACTAAAGTATTAGTACTGTGCATATATTGACTTTTTATATTCATACTAGTCTAGCGTTTAGGTACACTAGTCGAACAAACGAACAGATAATCATTCGGATAGGTGTATAAACAGGCAGATAGATAGACATACAGAGACTTTCAGACAGGCAGTCGGATAGGTAGACAAATGGACAGATGGCTTGTCATACAGACGAACAGGCAAAAGATAACTTAACAGTCTTGTGAACAGAGATGGTTTGACAGGCAAATGAATAAAGATACAGGTGGCCAGACGAAATGAAAAATAGACAATCGTATTCGATTGTCTATTTAGAAAGATAATCAGACCAAAACTCAAATATGACGAATTATTTCTTTGATTAAATTATTCACTATCTACACAATTCATTTCCTGTAAATAAAAAAAAATTATATGTTAATATGATATAAGCTTATAATAAGTCTAAATGTACACACAAATGGAATATTTCAAAATTATGATTAGAATCACAATCGAACACACAAAATGTCTAGTCACAAATTATATATGTTTCAATCATATTTCTCTTTTAAGCTACAATATAAATAATGTATCTTCCAGCATCTAGCATTTCATTGTTTTAACTTTAAAGATGTTCACATGTGTTCTCATAAGTTGAAAACATTCAGACATGGATATTATATATATATATATACTGATATTGGAGATTCCTACATTCGTATTTACCATTTTACACTATAATTTCTAACATAGATTTCTATTTCTGCTGAACAGATTTTATGTGAACTTTGGGATTTACAATTGCTTCGAGCTTTGCCATTAGTGTTCTATCTTACTTCCATTAAAATACATTTTTTTTTTTTTATTTTACGAGTTATGTACACATACAATTTTTTTAAAAAAAAATAATAAAAAATAGAAATGAAAATATATTAACAGCATTTAGTTTATTTTATCTACGAGTATAAAGGCGCGCTAGACTGACTGATATTCGAAAAAAAAATAACATATAAAAGTAAATGAAAATACCTAATAAAAAGGAAAAACAAGTCTAAATGTTCCATGAAATAAAAGTTTTCTCTTAAAATGAAACTGTTTTTTCTACTTTTTTTTTTTTTTTTTTTTTTCAAAAAAAAGAAAACATAGTAATTGTTACTTTGGGATTTCATTATTTTGATTGTATTTCTCTTTAAATAAAGTATCCACTCTTATAAATTAAACATAATTATGTAATTAGTCCATTAAAATATTTTAATGTTGAATTTATAAAAAAAAAAAATAATTTAAAAATATATGCAAAGTTTACAGTATCCCTTACCTCTAATGCAACTGGAAATAGTATGACTATTCATTATGTAAACTAAATAACTTTTAAGACTACTAATCAGCAGCCGCATTATGTTTGAGTTAATTTAATTCAATGAGTTCTGGAGGAAAAACTGTTAGATTGGTGATATTTTCATGATTAAAATAACCATTTGTTTCACATATTAAAATTCAAGTCAATAGTCACACTCTAAACAATTTACCTATGACATCAAGTAATCTTTTGTTATGCTTCTCCGATCATCATGTGTTATCGGCATTACTTTGGAGTTTATTTGTATTCTTATTGATTTTCGTTACTATTAATCTATGATGATCTTTAATAATATTTCTCAGATTTTAAAATAATACAATAAATCAACCAAAAAGTTAAGTTATAAACAATGTCAATGGACATTTAAAGAAAAATGTTAGATGGATTTAATCAAGAACTTATCAACTTCGTCCACATCGCAGACTGTACGTTAATTTGTCACAATTTGAAAACACACCTGAGACAATTCTTTCTCTATTGGCAGAAAATTGTTCTGATTTTGCGGAATTATCTTGCATAAAATCATTCTGTATACATTAACATTATCGCTACATTCGAAAGTATACTAAAATAAAATTAATAGCTACCACCAAATTCAACCCACCCATAATAAGGAATAAGTTATTATATTATTTATGGGAATATTACCATTGGTTTAAATATATTTCCTTCTTATGAACATGTTCTACAATCAATTCTTTTATTTGATTTATGGATAATTACACTCTCGTTATACATAATGGGAAATGGTGTTCAATATTTTTCGGTCTCAGCAATGTTGAACACCATTTTCAAGTGTTGCACAAAAAAGAATTTTAGATTTGATCACATTCCATATATATCCAGGTGGGTAAAGACATTATCTATGTTTAATTCATATGTGTACTAAAATGTAATATTCTTTATTATGTCTAATGCAATACGACTTCTTTATCACGGTACTTAAATTGCCCAAGATAATTATTTTAGGCACAAAATTCTCTTCTGTCCATCAAACCATAATAAAACTTTATTTATAAATCAAGTTTTATTTTAAATTAATATTTACTTTTTCTAATTTGTTGTAATCAATGAATAATGCCATAAATAAGGTCTATAATTTATCCAGAAAAAATTCGTAGTAATCGTTCTCAAGATTAATTTTTGCAAAAAAATAATTAAATATTAAGAATATGTAAATATTTGCCAAAAGAATGTTAACAAATTGTTAATAAAATACGTTAAACCATAAATTTCTGTTGTTGAATGATTAATGCAATTGTAGAATCATTCAATCAGTCGCGAATTAATGCTCATGTAGAATTTCTAAAAAAAAAAATATGGTACAAATTAGAGATACAAATAAACAAAAATACCATGTTCCATCCCAATAATACGAAAATAGATATACATTGATTGAATGCTCGTCATTAGTGAAATTTATTTATTTTTTTCTACAGTTCCCTCAATTCCCTTCGGACTTGTTCATGAAAATTATAGATATAGTCAATTACATTTATGCAAGATTCTATAAATTTCGATTATCAACAACTTTAATTAAAGTGTAAGACTTAAGGAAGACTTGAATTTAATTTTGATTAGGTCAAGGCATGCGATCGAAATTTTTATCGGTTGGCCATATTAATTTATTTAACAGTTTTACTGAACTGGACTCAATGATAAAGTTAAGAATAAAATTTGACTTTCGATTCGAATTCTTATATTTATTATTTTCCATTCATTTATTCGTTCATCTTGTAAGCCTATGTCTTCTTTTACTTATTCATGTCTTCCTTGTCTTAGTCAGGGTTTGTATTGCTGCTTCTCAATTATCCACAAGTATATGTCTTGTGTAGCGTATTTTCTGTATGTAATCTGTCATTTTAAAGAATCGATAACGAACGTAACTTATTGTGCATAACCACGTTTTTTCGCAACATTTTTATAAAATTTCATTGTCTACGCATTACGTGATCGTACCATGTTAATCTAATATAATCATCCTAATCATAGAAATGTCTGTAAAGAATCTGACTGTTGTTAAGTCGAAAAATATAACCTTCATTATTGTTCATTTTTTTTTGGACACTGCGGTCATATCCTTGTGATTGGCATTATATTGTAAGGTAATGTAGAATTAAGTGTGACATCACGAGGTCGACAGTATTATCTAACCTAAATCATGTAATCTCACAAACTTCATTTATTTTACATCATTTATAAAATTAATATTTAATTAATGTTTAAAGGATACCACACTTAGATATCATTTTTTCTACAAGTATAAAAGAGAACAAATAAAATTAATTATTTTTGTTTTATAAGACTAAAAATCGAATCCATTAATAACAAAATAAAAAAAAAGAAAAAAAAGACAATGGCAAATTTTAAATGGAAAATCTCAATAAATTATCGCAAGGATAATATTGAAAAAGTTTGTCATCCTTTTATAATATCTTATAATCGATATGATTTATCAATAGCTCTATCTGGGTTCTTGTTTTTTTTTTTTTTTTTTCTTGTTATTTTGTTCATGGAGTGTATAATATATAACGTTGATTTTTTATTTTTGTTGATTCCTTTATCCTTATTTTAGTCATTTATCTCCTGTTTATAGTATTAAATTGAAAAATGCATTCAATGTCCAACGATAATACTTTTTATGTTCACCTGATACCAGTTTTTAATGTGTTCCTTGTCGCTCAGAGTTTGTTGGTTTTGTTTTTCTAAACAAAAATTTTTTTTTATTGTTTTTTGTTTTATAGATGGAAAACTAAACTCTTCCTTATATAAATTACGTCCCTTTTTCAATAAAACCGCATGGAAGATAAGTATGTTCTCATTATATAGGCTACACATAAAAAAATATATATATATATATATATAGATATGTGTACTCGTATATATCCATGACTATATATATATCGGGATGATGGAGAAAAAACCGATCAATTTTATCCAATTGATTTATTACACACATTACCTTCCGCAACTTCTGGGCATTGTTTGGGATATACGAGTACATATATATATACTTAGAGAATACTTTGTGTGATGATATTGCGAAACACTTTAGTTGATGGAACCACTACGTTTAACATATGTATAGCTTCTATGAGTTGATAGCTTATTCAAAA
>JANSTX010039185.1:0-13018 GCA_027564355.1 Penthetria funebris | reverse complement strand
TACGAGGGTTGTATTCATTACAGGATAACAGTAAAAATTCGAATTACTCACATATAAATTTAAAATAAATTTAAATAAAATTGTAGAAATAAATGTAAATAATAATTAAAAAAGAAATCAATTAGCTTAATACAATTCAGAACAATATGTCTATGTAAATGGCCGAATTGGTAAAAAATATAGTGTCTTGTATATTAAATGAAGTATTTAGAACTTCTTTTTCTAAATTCTTAATCTTTTAATGAGACAAGTTATCGTTCTCTAGTGGGATGTAATTCATAAAAAATGATTACCATTTGTGAAATATGTTGATTTGTTGAAAAATGAAGGTCAAACACCAAAATAATTCATTCAATTAGTCTAGGATATATATATATATATATATAGAGAGAAAAAAGGACATAAGTACATGTCACTTTATATGATTTTTATTTGTTAAATATGCTATGTGAACGAAATTATCGTAACCAAATTAAGGATTGGATAAAAATTTTCTGGTTTACTTTGTGGATTTGGTGAATAAATATGTCATCGACAATCTATGTATAATGCTGTGTGTTCACACCATTCAATCAACTTTTTGATTTGTAACATATAACCGATGAACTACATATTTCACTGGATATTAGAAACTATTGCAGTTTTTCAATTACTTTTCATATTATAACATATAAAAAAAAATAATGGAAAATTCACATCATTATACTATTCCTATTCTCAGTTGAGGCATCGTAAAAAGGTTATGATGATGATATATTATTCATTTTCAATGAATAGAAAATCATTTTTAGATAATTTCTTCTATTTAAAAGATTTCTATACTCTGCATAAATGCTATTAATAATTCACATATTTTTCTGAAAAGCATAAACTAATTTTATAAATATAAATATCAAGCTAACAAACTCTCACTATAGATAAATAGTAATATATTTCACTTATTACTGAAAAAGATCAACCTACAAATTGATTTTTTTTAAAAAAAATTTGTCACCCTTAACTATATTCATTTACATAATGCACATTAAAAAACAGTCAAAATATGAGAACAGATAGATCGTTTTTTTTTTTTTTTATATGTATTTCCATTGGATTGAATACATTCTCGTGTCGATTATTTACATATATTAATGCAACCGATTACATCATAATATGACATATGAGATATGTTAAAGTACAATAACAATTTTTATAATAATATATTATTGTTTAATAATAAATAATATGGATATATATTTTTAAGAATAAAAAAAAAAATTCAAAAAATATGAATAAACAATAAAAAAAATAAAGTATTATATAGTTTAAAGCAAACAAAATTTCACATACCGGTATTCCTGAATCAATTTGTCCAAATCGTGTATTTCGCCACGATTCTAGAATCAGTAATGCAGCATATATTTTTCCAACTGTTAAATTATTAAGATTTAATTGATTCTTTTTTGGTACAAGAAGATCAAGTATTTTCTTTGCTTGGAATGGCCAAATATGTGCGATTGTTACACGTAATTCGTCATCAGCTTTATCCATTTCTCCAGCTGAAAATTATAGTAATAATAACTAATGTTCTTTTTTATGAAAAATTTTATTTTAAGTGTGATCGGATGACAATGGAAACATTATGGTAGATTGACTAAATATGTCCTGAGAGACAAATGTACATAAGATAATAAACTCAGTAAAATAAAAAACTCGACAAATAAAGTATTCAACATTATCAACGATCCTGATCGTATGGTTGCTACAAGATCTTAGTAAATGATAAAATGAAAAAACTGAAAAAAACATACACAAATGTTAAACATTAAAGCTAATTCATTAATTAGATTAGTAGAAAAAATTACTGCAATATGTATGAAATATGTATGAGAAGAATAACATCAATTCACGAAGACAATACTGGCAAATACCGAAGAGTACTTTTTTGGAGAAAAATTATGTAGACTCAATTATTTAAAAATTCCTATAAAATTTTCAGTGTATCAGATGGTGATATCTACAATGGATCCAATATAGTGCAATCACTACACTTGAATTATTCAAATGTCGAGAAAATAATCAAATATTATTGAAAATAATAGGTACATCAAAAAACAAAAAAATTATTTACCTGTTCTCATTTTAATATTTAAATTTTCCCGAATTAAAGCAAATAGCGTTGTTGTAAATGCAACTTTTCCATCTGCATCCATTGGCATATTCATTCTTATTAATTTTTTATAGGCTAATCTATTTGGACACTTATTACCAAATCCCAATGGTGGATCAATATTTTTAAGCATATCATACATCTCGGTATAATGAATTTTACCACTATAAATAAGATAATTTAAATATTTTATTTATTAAAATTATTATTAAGAATATATATATACGTTGCATTTGGATCATATTCAGCCCATATTCTGACAAATTCATCTAAATGATGAGCACCAAGTATACTAGAGTCTCTGGTTAAATAATCAAAATTGTCCATAATAACAGCAACGAATAAATTCAACATCTGTTTGTGCGAAAATTATAACAATTTGCAAAAAATTAAATTAATAATTAGAAAAAAAAGAAAATTAATTAAATTCATTGATTTACCAGAAAAGAACAAAAAAATATAAATGATACAAAATATGCATATGCTAATGTTGATCCACATGGTTCGTTTGGTGGTTTTCCCGATTTTGGATCACATGTTTTTCCTTTTAGACAAGCTAACATTATATTTGGCCAAGCTTCACCAGTAGCGCATCTATAATTTTTTTTTTTTTTTTTTTTGAAAATAGACAAAATTTTTCAATTATCTTCAAATTACAGCTTAATCAATTTTGTCAAATGGAATATTTATTATACTGATATCCGATCTAAAACTATTACGCTCGAATTATATTTTTAGAAAATATGTCATGAGATATTAGACTATTATATTTACAACTAAATTCTATGAATTGAAGATAATGCAAAATCAATAAAAATTGTTGAACAACATCTAAGATATGTGCAAGTGGAAAATCAGTCATAGTTTGTTTCGTACATATGTGATAATATTACAGTAAAAATTGAAGTAACAAACACTAATTGATGTCATAAAATTCAGATTTTATAGTTCATCATCATTCATTTCCTGAATGATTTTAACTTATACTAGCATCAGACCTAAGATTAGTTTGAGTATTAAAAAAAAAATGACGGTTTTTTAATTATAATTAAATAGATTGTTTCCGGTTTCTAAACTACATTTATACACTATCATAAATATAGTAAATAAACTAATAAAATTAAATTACAAAAATCTAATAAAATGGGATCAGTAACCATAATCTAGGTGAGTGCTTTACCAGTCATTTTTACAATAAACAAAATATTTTTTAAAAAAACGAGCTAACTTCAGGAGTCCAAGAACGATATATTAATTTTTTTCAAAATATACTCCACTCAATTGAAATTGGGAGTATACGTGAAAAAGGAATAGTTGAAAAAAATCTGTTAATTATTTTGATGAGCAGCAAAAAATGAGCAAATTTAAGTTTACTACACAATATTATACTTATTGTGTCCGAGAAATTTATGCAGTTTTGTAATATTGAGGGAGTACAGACTGCGTTAACAAACATTATATAATTGTACAACACAGTTACATCTATTAAAAGACAAAATACCATAAAACCAGACATTGTCTCAAATGTCATCGAGTTTATGTGACTCTATGAGGGGAGTTGAGAACGGAGAAAATTTATAGTACTTCTAAATATTATCACTTCGATATTAACTAATAATTATATATATGTTCATACATATAACAAATAACATACAACAAATAATAATATTAATATTAGTTAATATTAATATTGTTAATATTAAAATTAAGCTTAAAATAAAAATACTTCACCTTTCCATTTTTCAAAAAACTTTAAAAAAAGATGAAGTAGTTCATTTCAATTGTTAAAGCTTAAAAGTTTTAAAATAGTAATGGCCCCCGATTAATATTAACAACAAGCGGTTTAAATATAAGTACTTCTCCTTCCTATTTATCAAATAGAATAAATAAAGTTGAAGTGATCATTTCAATGTTTTGTTAAACTTTAAAAGTTTAAAATAATTATGGCCGCCATTCAAATCTCTTACAATACACTGTTCCATATGGAATAATTAAATATATACTCTCTTCTTTCTATTTTGATAACAGCTTATTTTAATACAATATTAATATTAATATTAATATTGTCCTGGACATTGACGTTAAAAGGCATCGAGGTCGTGATTATAGGGTATGCAGGAATATATGTGGCTAACATATTCTAGGTTAAATCTAGAGTCATGAAGAATAAAAAGAAAATTGAAGTATCAGTCGTTTTAGTAAAATATAAACTTTTTTTTATAAATAGAAGATATTTTGTGGCCTGACGACATGGAATGGAATTTAATATTCTAGTAATAACATCTTTCATTTAAACTGACTTATCTATAAATTGATGACACTATTTAATGCTAAAATGATATATCTACTGGTAATCTATAATATAATTTGATAAATATTCCATTTGACATACTTAACAACAAAAATATAAATTATTAAAAATATTATAAAACATATTAAATGGAAAATAAATTATAGATAAAATGAGGATCTTATTCTAAAATCTATGGAATCTAATGGTATTGTATAAATTAATAATAAATAAATGTTTAATTTTTAATGCAAAAGAAATTAAAATAAATTCATAACTCATTATTTTAAAGAAATATATTAAAAATTAAAAACAAATTAAAATCATAAATATTTTACATATTATTCTAATTATTCTAAATTATTCGAATATACTTTAAAATAAATGTTGATCTAAATGAGTCTGTTAATGTATACCATAAGAACCTTAAATATAAAATTTACGATAGTACAAACAAAAATGCACACAATATTTTTACCTATCTAACTATTTATTTATTTTTTTTGTCTATAAAACATTGACTTGTCCAACTACCAGTATATGATTCTAATTTGTTAGATCATTGATTACCTTAATTGATTAGAAAATAATGGTACACATGGAGTATTTGAAAATAATTTTGATCACCAAGATCCTATATATAGTATTAATGGTGTATATTAATTAGCCTAGACTGTGAGACACATTAACTGCTTAAATATCTTGATAATGGAATATCAAATACCTTAAAGTGTAAGTCTCATCTTGGTAATTTTATTTGTATGAATTTGAATTCAATACATTTAATCGCAATGGTCATAAATCAAACAACTGTTTGGATTGCAATCCTATTTCTGGCAGAATTGAACTGATATCAAACTTTAAATTACTAATGTATTGGTGCTGGTTGACCAGTAAATTTTGATAAACTCAAAACAACTTAGAATTAAGCATTCAAAAAAATATGGAATGCATTATTATTATAAACGTTCTGATATACACTTTAGAACATCATATGACGTGATCGTTGATCGCCATTATAAAATTATACATATAATCAATCAGCTTCATATATAACGTTCACGTGAGTTGGAGTTGAAACTACAGCGTACAAGGATATATAAAAGTTGCGGCAGATATTCGCACTGCTTAGTAAAATTATGGTAGTTAACACAAATTCAACAAAATTTTTAATTGCTCCATTTTAAATTAAATTGTTTATCGCTAGAATATGCTATGTATATGATATGGCTGTGAGACTTTGAAAGTGGATATATATCATCATGTCACAAATCCAAGTTTTCGCCGCAAATTAATAATGTTTGTGTCAAATGCAATATTAAATGATGATTTCCTGGAAATTATTGTATTTTTAGGCGATGGATATGTTTAGTTAGCGAAGAAAATTGAATTGAATCGGTAAACCACTGAAGTGTAAATTATAACAAGATATAATGAATAACGTTGTGTTAATTTGAAAGACAAATGATATGAAGTGATATGAAGCTGCACAACAGACATTGTAAATAATAGCTATAATGTTTCTTTGATGCTCTAATCTTGCAGTTAAAATAAAGATTAAAATAATGATGATGACACTAAGTTATGATATTCCATTTATGCAGTCCATATGACGAAAGGAATATTAATTTTCTTTTTTCTTTAAAAGTAATCAATATTTTAACAAATTCTACAAGTTTTAAATGTGATTAATTAATATAATTATCTATATATTTAACTATTGATTTAATATCCTCTATACCTTAATATATTTTGCGAATGCTATACATTCTTCTAATCGAGAGTATAGTTTAATATTTAAAATAAATTTATTTATTATTGACAGGTTAAAGAGTTAATATTTTATATTACCAAAAAAAAAAAATAAAAATATAAATTGACACAGAAAATAATATTAAGGAACCAAAAATAAGGGAAACTTTTATTGCCAATTAATTTAACTATTCAATTCAAATAAAATTCGATGAAAATTTTGATTTGCATTTTTTGAAAATTTACTTAAGAATATCTTTAACAGAACAGCCTACATTAGCAAAGACAAATCAGGTTTTAAAAAAATTAAAAACTGTATTAAATTAATTTTATTGAAAAACGAATATACAATAAAATATCAAATAATTGTTAATGTAGTGACACATGCACGATTCTTAATATAAATAATGTTCTAAAAACTACAAAAACTATTATTCTTTAGTACAGTTATTCAAGTGAATAGTCAATGGATTAGAAATTTTAAATAACCCCTGACCTAATTATACTTAATATTTTCACACAACCGTTCAATATTATATGATTGAAATCATTATGTGTGGATAGAGAGCGATAATGCTATAGTGCATAGGCTGTTCGGTTAATCTATTGAAAATAAAAATATTTCTTTTCCTGTTCAACAAAATATTACACCTACCTGAATAATAACATAAGTCCTTGTACAAATGAACGAAAATTGTTGTGTCTAGTTATAGAAGATGCTGGATCTAGTGCTATGTTCCCGAAAACCTAATTGTTTTTAAAAATAAAACAGTAATCGAATTTCAAGGATTAGTACTAGACTACAGGTTGATTGTTTGTTTGGGATATTTTTTTTTGGTCTTTTCGTATTATTGAATAATAAATAAAATAAAAACTTTTTTTTTTATTTAAATAATTTTTATAAAAAAAAAAATTATTTAGATATGGTTTTGATTTCATTTAAACAAAAAAAAAAAAATGATGATGTGGATCTTTCTCTGCTACAAAAAATTACCTTCTAAAATTTACTGTTCATAATAAATTAATTTAATATTTAGTACCATATACTTACAATTTTTTATATAATTTTAAATAGTATTTTTTTTTTTTTTTTATTTTCCTTGAGAATTATATACAACATCCCTTTATTATTGATATTTTTTCCAGAAAATTACTCCTACTTGCTTTTTTTTTTGGTGTCGATATTTATATTACAAATTACAGAATAATAAAAGCCCTTATAGCAATTAATTTATTATTAATATACCACATGCAAAATATTGAACTCATTTCATTGTATATTAACTTTAAAAAATAATAAATTTTTTATAAATTAAACTAAAATAAATAAAAATAAAAATGAAATGCATTCAATTAATCTTAAAAGTACAATTAATGTGTGCAAAATTATGCTCCGGATGATGTCTACATTGGCCGCTATAAATGCCCTTTAATTTGATTATATCTAAAGACATTGTAAAATACAGTAAAATTTAAAAAAAAAAAATGAAAATCTATTTTAAAGGTACTTATATAAACAAACAAAAAAAAAAACGCTGCATAAAATTTACAATAGTTTTAGTGTTAAAATTATAATGTCTTCAAATACAAAATACTTCAGATTATTTTTAAATACTTAAAAATTAATTCAACAATTACTTATTTACAATAATTTGAAACTGGGGCCGACATTTCTTTTTGTACATGAAATAATTTACATTATGAGGATTAATTATTTATGGGATGTTAGATTGTCTGTATTTTTTTTTTTTTTTTTTTACTAAAAATAAAGTTTGGAACTAGAAATTGTATTTAGACACAAATCAAAAAAAAAAAAGGAAAAAAAAAAGTTTTAAATAATAAATAATTAAAAAAAAAAGTATGTTAATTGCAAATTCGGTTTAAATTTTTACCGAAAAAGTAGCAGTAGACCTCCGAAAAATGTTTGAAAATTGTTGTGACGATTCAATGCTGCATCAGGATCATTTTTCATATTTCCAAAAACCTTTATTATTCATATATAGTGATTTTTGAAAATAGATACAAATATTTATTAACCAAACAAAAATAAGCAAATAAATAAATTATTAAAGGCAATATACAATTAAATTAATTATTAATAAAAATTGGGGTGACATAATGAAGAAAAGTGTGTGTGCACTTTAAATGGACAATACAAATAAACATGTTCATTGAATGGACATCAATATTGACAGATTTTTTATTATTTACCAACAATCTAATCTATATAGCTTCACATATATTCAGAATTAAAATTATGAATTTAAATATACAGTTTTCTGTAAGAAATTTCCAATAATATTTAGTAATCATTTCTGCTCAACCAATAATAAATTGCCGAATAAAACTTTTCCTCATTATGCACAATATTGACAGATTTCTAATAAATGCAATAATCTATAATATTTAATTAAATAAAGCACTTTAATAAAGCATTTATTAATTTGATTAATATTATCATAATCCAGAATGTCATACTGGATACTGATGCCAAACACCCACTAAAATTATGTGATTAAAAATAATTTTATTAATTTCTGAACAATAATTTTTATATTGACAAGAAATTTTGAATTCAATGTTAACTGCCCATATCTTTAACATCTGAAACGAACCACTATTTCTTCTGTTTACCATCTAAAGTTGAAAATTAACAATAATAGATAATATTTAATATATAAATTAAAATTAATAATTTTTTTGTAGTCAATAAAACATTTAAAGTCAAATCATCAAGAACGATCCTCTCCTAAAATTGATTGGTTTTTAGTATTGTTTTTTTTTTCATTAAAATGATTAATATTAATGAAATTATTACATTATGCAAGATGAGAGAAACTCAATTTTTGATAATTTATATGAATAAATTAGATATTATCTATTACCATATAAAAGGATCGAATAGATCCTATAAAAATAAGACAAACAAAAATCATTCATAGCTTCGGAGATTACATTAATTTATTTAGAGTATTTTCCAAAATCGCGTGATAGATTAAAAATAATGAAAAATCAGATAACAACAAATTTTGTTAATCAACTGAAGTACAAGTAACAAATCGAGACTACAAGTAATTCATTGGAATGTATATTAGTGCAATCGATTAAATTAAATTTTATAAATTATTTCAAAATTTAATAATTGCTAAGATTGCAAAAAAATTAAATCAACTGTAATACTGATAAACAATAATTTAATCATTTGATTAACATGACAACCTTTAGCAAGAATACAATTTTTCTAGATGTTTAATTTTATTATGGTAGAGTAATAAGTAATTAAAACATAATAGAATTGATAGAGTGTAATCCAATATATTTAGGCAATTTTACATTTTTCTCATTAATACTTAATTTTATTAAATGATTAAATTAAAATAAAATTGGTGCCATGTTAAAATTTAGTACATATTTTATGCTACCATATACAATTTAAGTAGCTATCGTGTCTATATAAAATTTTAACAATTTTACATGTCAGTAAAAAATTAATAAAATTAACATATTGTATTACACAAAGAAAAATGCTCTATTATGATATGGTGAAAATATTCTCATATTTGCAGGATATATTTTGATTAACTTTTAAATTTTACCATCAATTTAATATTGAATTTGCATTCTATTATTTTTAGAAGAATATTAAAATTTTGTTTTATACACAGTGAAATTAAAAAGGGACTCGCTTAAATTATATTTGAACACAAATCAGATTATATCTTGCAAATTTTGAACATAATTGTCAGAAATATTTGAATGAATATTGTATGAAATAATATGATAAAATAATATTAGATGGCACATATTAATACCATAATCCAGATCTTCACAGCTCTTCAAATATCATATATTACAGCAATGTTATTTAATATAATGTAAAAATCAATTAATTAATATGATACTATTAAATAATAAATTTATATATATGCACTTAGAATTAGACTGTGGAATTATAATTTAAATAAAGTTTGATCATAGGTAAGTCTAATATGTAAAAAGTATGCATATAAAATTAGTTTTTATAATGACAAGTAAATGCTGTTCACATATGTCCATCAAAATGGTTCCGGTTCAAATTGAAAATTAAATATAAATTATACTTTAATTTAATTCATATTTAGTAATTTAAAATCATTAAAAATTAAATATATTATTTATTAATTTATAATATTTATCTAAATACCTGCATTCCAATAATTGCATAAATGAAGAATAACATTGCTATCAGCAAACAAACATATGGTAAAGCTTTAAATGATTGAACAAATGTCCATAGTAATATTCGTATTGTATATCCTTGACGTAAAAGTTTAATTAATCGAGCTGCTCGAAATAAACGTAAAAATCCTACATTAAACGTATTTGCCTAAAAAAATTGATTAATTTATGTTAGCACCAGAAATTTTATCAAATTTTTTTAGAAATTCATATGTAAAATAATTAATAAATATACATAATATAATAAATATATTTTGTGTGCAGTTTGTGTTGTAGTGAAAGTGTTGTGCCAATTTAGTGTAGTTTTTTTTTTTTTCTTTTATCTAGCGGTTGATTACATAAATTTTGGTTTGTGTAAAATACAAGACATGGAACAAAAAAGTATATAACTATTTGTATACACTCGAACTATTAAGAACATTGAATTTATGGAAATCATAAATGTTTTAGAAATACGAAAAAAATTATAATAAAATTAAATTTCACTACTAAATTCATTTAATTCTATTTAAAGAGGATGAAAATAAAATTAAAAAAAAAACTATACATATAAAATTAAAAATAATCGTTGAGTAGAATAGAAAATTTAGCCAATTTTATTGTATATTACAATAAACTAACTAAAATGTATGAAGGGAAAAGTTAATTGATTACTTACTTAATCATCATCAAGATTACAGCATTTTATTATTCAATAATGGCTATAATGTTTTCAAATCGTTATTCTAATAGATAACAGAGTGTTCTAAATTTAATTGGTAAAATTTGGTGTCGAATTATTATCAATTAGTGGAACCAAGTAAATATTTCTAGATATGATTACTTAACATTTCTATGGACAATGAATAAACTTTCTTTTTGCATCAATTTTTTCATCAAATTCACTAACTGTGTTAATGATACGTTTATCAATTGTTTAAAAAAAAAAAACACCAAAACAAGAAACTACGAAGCTGCGGAATAATTCAAAACTCTACTGAACTATGTATAACCGGATAATTATAATTGATCCTATATTATTTAGTTAATAAATTTTAATTATACTTGTTTCAGTTCACATTTGATGTGACATGTATATTCCTTTTTATAATTTCAAAATAAGATCACTTGAAACATTCGTAAGGTAGACAGAGATAGACAGAGATTAGAATATTATAAATTTGAATCAGGTCGAACATCAACGCAAAAAATACCATTTTTAAAAATTTAGTATCAGGCGAACAGAAGGTTTAGAAAGTAGTTAAAAATTAATGTAAACGACTTGTTTCGCTTCAGGGTATTATAAGTATTTTTTTTTTAATTCTAAAGCAAAATAAGTACTCATATAAATAGTTTTCGTAATTTATTACCATGAGACCACATTATTATTACCATGAGGCCAATTATCCACATTAGAATTAAGTTAAAAATTTTGTAAAATTGACTAGAAGAGATTACAACAATATATATAAATTTGAGTCAGGTTAATTTGTTAACGAACATCCATGCAAAAAAAACATATTTTTCAAATTTTTGTAGCACTAGAGCAGACTAAGTGCATTATTGAATGGTTTTCGTGAGACCACATTATTATTGCAATAAGATCATATAAATATAAATTAATATTTGAGGTGATCATAAAGAGATTACAAGCATGTACAAATTTGAGTCATCGTAACTTGATACGAACATTTGTTAATATAAATGAAATTTATAGCTTTAATTATAACCTAACTGGGGATATGAGTATAAATAAATTATTTAATTACAATTTGGAAGATTTACATTATAAAAGTAATTAAATTATGAATTTGAATTTCTTAACTTAAATCAATATTCCTGATCATTGTTACATAATCTTAAATTTGTGAAATGTGGTTAATAAACAGAGAAATAAACTATTTACCATTAACAATAATATTATATATACAATTAGATATTCTACAAATTTTTTTATTTAAGTCTAAATTTAATTGTTGTATTTAAATTTGGTAAAGAAGAAAGAATACGAGTAGACAGTATGGACAATATAAAGTATATAAGACAATACAATTTACATTAATTGATTTTATCGCATCTAAAGATGTAACTTCTTACTGGACAATATTCACATAAAATTTTACACTTTCTTCACTCAAAAACGTATTTAATAATAATATCAGTTCATATTCGCACCAAAAAAAAAAAAAAAAATTAAATTAAAATAAAAACTATTTTGTTCCATGTCAGAACGTATTTTACCTTTTCTTCTCTTGCATTAGAAGCGAATATTGGATTATACCCTGTGGGTTTTGGTTTTACCTCAATATCAACTTGTAATCGTGCCTATAAATTGAATATGTGATATAGAAGGTGATTAGTGTACGTAAATTAAAATAGAAAGAAAAAAAAATCAAATTTGTTTATTAAATTAAAATATTGTAAAATATCATTCTTGTATTTCTTATGTTTTATACAAACCCCAATTTCAAGAACCATTGCATCAATAATACTTCCGATAACTGTTATGAAATCAAAAATATTCCATGGATCTTTAAAAAAATTCTAAAAAAAGAAAAAAAAATTGAAAGAAATGAAATTATTAAAAAACTTTGTTTTTTTTTTAGAATTTCAAACACTGCAATCATTTG
>JANSTX010039174.1:0-13022 GCA_027564355.1 Penthetria funebris | reverse complement strand
TATATATATGTATAATTATTTTAATTTTATTAAACCCTTAACATTTATGAGCAGAAACTTCAATAAATTCTAAGTCAGAAATAATTGCTTTATTTAACTTTACGGTAGAAAATCAATTGTTTCTGATAAAAAATCTTCACAGAGAATAGCTATGAATTTTTCAACAGTCACAAAAGACAACCGAAAAATAAATTACCTTATGCATTTATTTGCCAAATGAATTTTCACCTAATCCAATAAATTTTCATACTGCAAAATTGTGTATTTTTAGGAAATAATTTATTTTCCATAAATTATTGGAGCTTCTTCACATATACATTCACTACTACAAACTGTGTAAAATAAATGCTATTATTAAGTATCCATAGAGACACTCTCAGTAGCAAAGAATGTACCTCAAATATCTCGAAATACGTACAACACCTTTAGCAGCGATTTATACTTAATTTATAAATAATTATTTTGTATCTTATAGGTTTGTTAACGTAAAATCTGTTAACAAATCCATAAGATATTCGTGGTACTTAAAAATGGAAATTTTTGATATCGGCAGCTTTGTTACACAGATAGAAAGGTCGATAAATAAATAGGAAAAGGAACATACAATGATACTTCGCATACCAAACCGATTATCTCGATCTATTTATTAAACTACAGTATTGTTGTTGAATGGAAAATATAAAACCATTTATTGACCATTCAATACTACGTTCAAATATTTCAGTGGTGCATAGCTGTGACATACTACAGATAAATCTCTTTTCAATCTCGATCGCATAGTCAATATAGACGATAAAAGTGAGTTACTTATAGATATTAGTCGGTCAATTCAATCGTTATTAAAGAAAATAAAAATTCAAATGGTATGTTTAATTCTAGATGATTTATTGGATCTAGCGCCTGAAAATTAAATTTTACCAGGTCATCTATGATACAAGAATACAAAATATGAATCACGACAACTGTAATATATTTATCAATTAAGGTAGTATTTAATAAAACTTACCAATTGTATCTGGTACTTGTCGAATTTAAGCACGCATTTAATAATATTGATCGTAGTATGATCACATGTATATGTTTATTTATGTTGTTTATGAATTCTGCCCTATTTGTTTGTCTCAGCATCAACTTCATTATTTATTTGGTAGCACAAATTTTATATACAATTAAAGTCCTCCAATATTAACAACATTATTGATAACAAAGAATATTAACACAAAACTGATAAATCTAAAATTTTAAACAATCTAAATTATAGATTCTTTATTATTACTATTAGTATAGTTATAAATTGGATAATATTTTACGGAGGATACTCACTATATTGTTTATTAATTCAAAACCATTGACATTATATTAACTATAAGGACACACTCATTTAATTTTATCAGAATAATATATAAATAATTCCATTAAATTATTGTTTTGAAAATTGTATTCAATAAAGCAGTGCTTTTGTCAGTATTTTGAATCAATTCCTACATCTAAAACAATATTATAAAGCTGTTTAATACAAAATACAATTAATACACGATGTTTACTATTTATAATAAATAATAATTTATAGAATTTAATAAGTTAAACATACAAATTATTTACATTTAAACAGTAGTTGAAGCAACACAATGAAACCATCAAACACATTAATTTAATGTAATTGTGACAGTTCATACTGAACAACGTCCACTTTAGCAAAGCAATTCCTAATGTATTATCACATTACATAAAAAATAATAATATAATTGTACTAAAAAAAAATTCTCCACAAAATAATTTTAACCTAAAAAAAAAAAATTTTTTTAATTTAAATATTTAAAAATATTATTATTTTAGGCGAAATTATACTCCATTCGCAGTAATATAGACGATTTCTATTCGCAATTATATATTTACATACTCAATTCGCCAAATATGACATAAAACAACTGCGCAATTCAACCTACTAAGTTGTGGATACCTTTACCTACTATTTTTTAATAAATATTATTGTGAATGTGCGCACTCAATAAAATAATATGAGTACCAGATTAATATATTTGACAGTTCATATTTGACAGCTTTGAAACTCAGCAATGTATTTTTATTTTGTTTTAATAAATTTCATATTTTAAATATTAAAAATAAGCAAATGAATAATTTATCAATGAATTTATATAAAAAAAAAAAAGTTTAAATTATACGTTCATTTTGCACGAATTTGAATATATCCTTAAAAGATAAATTAAGTATTTAAAAGTTTAAGTTTATATTTGTAGAAAACAACTAACAAAAGGCACACGTTAGATCTACAGTAACATTTGGCTACTGAGTTTTAGAGTTGTTATATACGTCTGAAATGGAAGTCTCACATAATTCAACTGGAGTCGTGATTTATTAGAGAAATCACGTACACAGATTCTTATAAAAGAGAAAAAGGATATTAGAAAACCTGACAAGTTCTATTTACATATGAAAACAGGTCGAACGCCAAACATAATAAGTTTGTCAATATTGCAGTTATGACAGTTTTAAAAAATAACCACTCCTTTTCAACTACCACATAGAGCCTCCACGTCCAGGTCAAAGTACCTGGTTTGGATCAGATAGCATCCAAACTATTATGTGTATATCGTTAAATTACTTTGGCTAGTGGATATGTTTTAAGCAATCGTCACCACAAACGGGTCAATCTTCATTGAAATAGTATAGTGTTTTTGAAATGTTTAACCTTCAAATTGTCATAAGATCTTAGTTTTACAGTTGTGTAAAAATCTTTCCATCCGCTGACATGTTAAAAATGATTATTTCTACTTCCTGAATTACCTGAATTATTGTAAAATAAATAGTAATGTATTAATAATTCATATAATTATGTATTTTATAGATAAAGAGTGTAGTGTTGTCTATATTAACATTTTGTTATTAATATACATTTTATGCTTCGATAAATTTATGTAAATTATCTGATTTTTTCTTATTTATGCAATTTTTTTTATAATGCTCTTCAGTCTATGACTCGATGTATAGATCATATATTTGGTTTGTTCTCGATGTCTTCAAAGTCACAATTTTTCTTAATGGATGCACATCACTTTGCTTACAAAAGTGTCCAGTTTTTGTTTTGAAATATAAATGCAAAACAGTGAAAAAATTCTGTAAGTTTAATATAATATTTTCTAACTTTTGCCCCATACCATGTTTAATTTTACCACATTAAATTGCGGAAATTAATTACCACAAAAATTATATTTTTATTTAAAGAAAGAAAATTTAATTTTATTGCTTCCATAAATTTATTAAGAAATAAGATTCTATTGTGATGCAATTCAGCAAAGTATTTACCACAAAAATCTTCCTTTGCAAGTACACATTTTTTTAAAATTATTTTTTGGTTTGTTTAAAATTTTTACTTTCATTTATTCATTGAATTAATTAGCTTTTTTTCACATTATATTATATTAAGTAATAATAATAAATTATAAGTTCATTGCTCGAATCTCAAGTTTACATGTAGGCATAGGAGTTGCAAAGAACAACAACTCTTATTAATCGTATTATATCATCTTCAAATTCATTCAAATATTGAAACTCGTGTATTATTCAAATATATACTTGTAGCTTAAATTTAAGATTATAATTCTATGCTCAAGATTATGTCATATGGAAGCATCCATTGAGATATTCATCTTTTAGTAACTATCCTTACTATAGGCTGAGTGTCCAGAGTTAGCCGTTGGGAATCATTGAGGTTTGTTTATGTAATGAATGCTAGTATCATATAGGTAAAGACTATAATAGACTAACCATTTTTAAATGATTCAGCAGCTTCCGTACCCAGGCATAAAATATTTTGAAACTTCTGATTTCTTTCTGATTTTAACATAATTTAATAGAGAAATCTTATTATTATCGTTAACGAAACAGATAAATCCGCAGATCAATCAATCAATAATTCAAAAGTTCGTCGTTTTGAGTCTGAAAATAATGCTCCCGTTACATGCACTCTGTGAAAATAAAAAATTATAAATACATTTGTGATAATCGCAATTAAAAGATTTTTAGAGTTATTATAAATGTTAAGAGTTTGGTAGTTCTACATTTCTTATATTGTGATGTTCTCGTATATTTTTGCCATTTAAAAAAAATATATATATTCTAACATCGTCACGTTTCTTTCTCTTTTTTTCAATTTCCAGGATCGTGAAGAACAGGCAAGACTAGAAATGAAACATAGAAAAGAAGAAGATGATTTGTATCGAAAATTTGCACGGAAAAGAGAAGATGAAGATCGTAAAATTCAAAGTGAATTGCAAGATGAATGGGAACGTGAATTACAACGTTTAACACATAAATTTGAAAAGGAATTGGCAACATCAAGACGAAGTCGTGAAGATCAAAGTATGTTAACATTAAGACATGAACAACAAAAGGAAGATTTAGAGAAAAATATGACATTACGTAAAACAAAGAAGAAAGAAAGTTTAACGCGAAAAATGCTGGAACATGAACGTTCGGAAACGGCGGCCCTAGTTGATCGGCAATCAAGTGAAATGTTGGAATTGATAAGTGCTAGACGTAGTGAATATATGCAAAATGAAAGTATTTTCTTGGATGATGAATTAATTGAAACGACCCAACCATTGGAATATCCAAATGCGGCACCACCACCAGCACCACCAGCTGTTAGTAAATTCCAAATTTATACGGATCCAATTGAATTTGAAGAGGTCGATAGGATTGCTATTTCGGTTAGTAAATTAAAATTTATAAAAATTTCCCAGTATTTTATTGATACATATTTTAATGTTTGTCCGATTTTTTTGATACGATTTGCTAGGTTGCCCAGGAAAATCAAAAAACTTTTACAGATCTTGTAAGACAATTAGTTGGTCGTTGCACATCGGACATTGAAAAAGCTCGCACAATTTTCCGATGGATTACTGTGAAAAATTTGAATACAATGCATTTTGATGATGATTTACGTGGTGACACACCAATGGGTCTATTGCGTGGCATTAAATTTGGAACCGAAAGTTATCATGTTCTATTTAAACGATTGTGCAGGTAAAATCCTACTTAATTCTTTTGCAATTTAAAATTGATATTTTAATTAAATAAATTCATCATATTGTACAGTTATGCTGGTCTGCATTGTGTAGTCATAAAAGGTTATTCAAAAAGTGCCGGCTACCAACCGGGTGTTAAATTTCAAGATTCAAGATTTCGTAATTCATGGAATGCTGTTTATGTTGCTGGTGCTTGGCGTTTTGTACAATGTAATTGGGGTGCACGACATTTAGTTAATGCAAAAGAGGTGCCAAAAGCGGGACGAGGCAAAAATGATAGTTTACGCTATGAATATGATGATCATTATTTTTTGACGGATCCACGTGAATTTATTTATGAATTTTTCCCCTTAACAGAAGATTGGCAATTACTGAAGCGACCGATAACATTACGTGAATTTGAAAATTTACCATTTGTACGTTCATTATTCTTTCGGTATGGTTTACATTTTGCTGATGAAGGTTATGGTGCTGTTGTTTACACAGATGATACTGGTGCGGCAACTGTACGAATTGCAATGCCAACTGATATGCAAAGTTGTTTAATATTTCATTATAATTTAAAATTTTATGATAGTGAAGATGATTCATTTGATACGATATCATTGAAAAGATTTGTTATGCAATCGGTTATTGGTAATATTGTTGCATTAAGGGTACATGCACCATGTTCGGGTGCATTTTTATTGGATATTTTTGCAAATGCTGTTACACCACAAGAATATTTGACCGGTGAACCAATGAAATTTAAATCAGTTTGTAAATTTAAGGTAAAACAATTTTAATGTTGTTAATGTTTCTTTAAGTAGCTAATTCTTTTGCTAATTGACTTTTAAATATTCATAGATTTGTTGTGAAGAACTTCAAACAGTTATGGTACCATTACCAGATTGTGCAAGTGGTGAATGGGGTCCAACAAAAGCAACACGATTATTTGGATTAATTCCAATCACACATCAGGTAATTATTACACTTTATAGATATACATTATAGAATTTAGTGACGAATAAGTGACCGACTATTATTAAAGTTACTGAACCCCCATCTTTATCTCCGTGCTGTGACATCGGCATCACGATATGTGTCAGCAATATCGTTTGATCGAGGCTTAGTGGTCATGGTAGCATAGTTGGTAAAGCGCTAGATGCGCAAATGATACTTATATAAGTGCAATTTCTGAGTACCGTATTCAATAAAATGAATATATAAAAGGTTAATAAGCCTACTTGAACAAAGTCTACTCCAGTATAAAAAAAAAATGTAAATGTAATGTAAACGTAACATATAAACCCAAATTATTATAATTGACATTTATAAACTGGAAACTATAGGACCCATCATAATTATCTAGTTATACATTTGAATATTTCAGTAGACTGGTTCATAAATGCTCAGGTGCCCAATTTGTTGTTGAAACATTTGAATATATTCGAGTGGGAGAAATTCAATGAACAAGTCGATCGAAACCATCATATGTCAATTGAGTTAGTGTTTGTATTTTTCAAATATACTAGACAGTAGAATACAATATATTGTAGTCATAATAGTCCATAACTTGTAATTGTTTAGAATGCAACAAAATCCATTAGATTTTTATAACAGATCAGGTTCATCAAAAATATCGAAATTCAGCTCATCACATAGTTTTCTACTGCCTTATATTTTCAATTTCGATTTTTCGTAGCTCTTAAAACCAATATTCGCATGAACCATTGTCAGTAAATTTTGCGAAATATAATTTATTAAGATATGCCCTTGTTGCCCTAAGCAACACTTAACTGGCTGGTGTATCTATGTGGAAACATACTCAGTACTCATGCTACTTATTATTATTCTGCATTCTAGTTGAACCCTAAAAAACCCAGCACTATTATTATAATATTATCTGGCTGTATTCAATTCTAGGAATCTATCGGCATAATAAGTTACACTACAATCGTCCAAAGTTCTGTCTATTATTAGATGTATATACATTAATAATTTATGTCCCAGTGCCCATTGCTAGTATGGACTGATTTTGTATTGTATTTAAAATCTTCAAGTGGTCTTCAGCCCTTCAATTATATAGAAATTATATGCTCACATTCATGTACCTTATTTAAATTATTAATTATATTGAATATTTTAATTAATTTTAATTTTATTAATTACATTTTTTTTTTATAGGAACCATTAGTATTTGCTGGACGCTTAATAGAATTACAATTTAGAATGTCAAGACCATTAACGGATTTTATGGCAACATTACATAAAAATGGTATTGAAGAGAAGAAATTATCCAAATATGTTACGCACAGTGTATTGGACGATACCGTTACATTTAGCATAAAGTAAGCAATTTATAAAAACTATTGTTAAATGAAATTATCGGATTATTAATTATGATTTTTAATTTAGTTTCCCAGAAGAAGGTCAATATGGATTAGATATTTATACTAGAGAAGTGGGTTCTATGTCACATCATAATAATAATTCAACAAGTGAAAAACATTTATTGACCCATTGTTGTAAATATTTGTTAAACTCTTCAAAACGTAATTAGGTGTTTTTTATTATTATTATTTTTATTAATTAAGAAAGAATCCTTTCTCTTGTACACACAAATAATTTAATAATGAGAATTCATATCGTCCACTTTAAATCCAAAAAAAAAAAACCATACTCCATACCAATTTATACTCGTACTCGTTTTTCATTTTCATTGTAGCAAAATAACATTTAAAATTAGCATTAATCATATGAAATTTTACCAATTTAATTTTAATAATTAATTAAATAATTAATTAATTCATAATTATTATTATTATGTTTTCTTTTTTTTAATTTGTACTAAGAATAGTAATTATAATTTATATATAAAATTTTATATTTTATTTATATTTATTGGTGCTCTGTCCAAAAAATCAAAGGGATGTTTTTTTTATTCGAATAAAAAATTACAATACACAAAAGAACAATGCCGGATTTGCAATATTTTTTAATTAAAATATTTTTAAAAAAAATATATATATTTTTTTTTTAATTAAAATATATAAAAATTACTGAGATCAGTAAGAACTATGTACAAAAGGAATACTTACCAAATCTTCGACGACTACCACAAAATATCTTTCAAAAAATCCTGCAAGATCACTAATTTACACTAATGAATTGAACCTGAAAATGTAAAACATGCTTTCATAAAGCATCAAGGCTTTTCTTTGTAAACCCAAAAAATCGTTTAAAATTTATGCTTGCAAATACCATTTTAGAGCATCTCTAAATTTCGAAATATTCAAGAAAAATTTATTTCAAATTAGACGTAAAAATTATTTAAATTGTGAAAAAATTATAATAAAATTTCCATAAATCTCATCATAGACACCTTCATAATAAATTTGTTGAAATTAAATTACTCATTTATTTCTGCAAGTGTGAATATTAAGCAGTTACATGGACTCGAGACTCGACTCTAAAAATTACAGAACAATTGTTTAGCTGCTTATATTTTAATATTATTCACGATTCATTTTTGTAAATTAAAATATCTTTCCATATGAACTTGGAATCGACACGAACTCGATGAGTCTTCAACAAATTTTTTGCTAGTATTTATTTGTGTAACAATATATTTTTTTCCTTCAATGAGTAAAGCCTTGTTTGATCATAAACTTCAATATAAATATCGGAATGTTGACCAATATTCACAATGACAAAGTTTTCGGTTTCTTTCGTATGGAAACAAAACATGTTAAATATAGTCGTTGTGAAAATTATTTATATTAATATGAAACACTTTATTTTATTACTCGACACAATTAACTTATGAATTTGAATGAAACTGAAAATTTACACTTTAGCGAAGATTTTAACCATCAAAATTCTATACATTTTTGACATATCAGAATAAATAAATGGCAGATATACTCGTCGTTATCGTTTAACTAAAACAAAATTATATCTCGATCTATCGAATTGTTTATATTTCCGAAAACATAAAGTTTTAATACTTAAATTATGACCTATGGACAATCTTTCGCTGCTATTTGACTTAGTTTATAGTACTTATTGTATACTTGACTGAACAAAATCATCAACATTAGCAAAGACTATGCGTATAGTAAAAATAACTGTTATTGATAAATGTACAATGCAGCATAACAAATATATTTTCAATCAATTAAAAACATATACATATTACTGTAGCAAAACTCTGCAATAATGATTTATTGCAGATTTAATATTTAAAATTCATTTATTGCAGTTATTAAAATTGTGCGTCTTTACTAATAGCTCTCTTTCTCTCTCTCTAAACATCTATGGATAAATGTTTGATGTTGATTTACATGCTCCTAATTTGTACATATTTTTTTTAAAATATCTGTAATTTTTATATATTTTTGAAAAATATATTTTATAAATAATTAATTCAATTAATATTTTTTTATTTTTTTTTTTAATATAAATAAAATGTATGTAACTAGTCGTTATAGAAAGACACAAATTATATATTTAATAAAATGTTATAAACAAAATAATAAAAAGATCAAATTTTTAAATAATTTTATAAAAATATAAATAATAAAGTTAATTTAATATACTTAATTTAGGCTAAATATATATGAAACAAAACAAGAAATGCGATCAAATTTTGCAATTTACATGTAATTATAAAAATTAATAGTTTGTACAATTAAAAACAAAATAATAAATTTGCATAAATTATTTTATAATATAAAAAAAAAAAAATGGCAAATATATTTTCTAACTTAAAACTTAAAAGTGTAAGTTTATTTTATATTCACGTCCTATATACACACTAATTTGAGTCTTCATCTAAACACTAATATCGAATACGAGTATATTTAATATGTTTCATGTTCAAAAGGAGATCTATTTTGTCCTCAATCTCTGATCTACAAATTCAATTCGTTCCCCTACTACTGGCACAAGTTTCCTTAAATACGGATTTTCGTCGCGTTGTTCTTCTACCGATCTCCAATTATTTTGATGATCCCAGTTTAAACAGTAAACTTATAATAAGCACAAACTCAAAAATAGCAAATAAAAGTGTATGGTCTATACCTACAACGAGATAGCTCTTAATATTGCCACTACATATATTCATATAAAGATGGAGGCAATTTTCGGTGCTATCGGACAATATATGGACAGAGATAGAACTAAATAATAAAATTATTCTCAAATAGTATTCTATATATTTTGATTTAAATTCCTTAAGCTGGCAGGTCAAATTTCCGACGACAATATCTTTGACATAGCTGTTATCGAGTCCAATAAGAAATTTAAACTGCATGAGGCATTATTTAAATTATATTTAAATCTTTTTATTAAAAGAATATCGAGCTAACAGACCTGAATTAAAACATTAAAAATTGAGCCTTCAGATTAGAAACTCAAAGAGCGACAGAGATTATGTCATTATGGATCGACACCTCCATCACATTTTAAAAAATTTAAATATTTGAATAATTTATTACAACAAGCGTGGTAAAAGCAATGATGATATTCAACATCGAATAAAGTCGGGTTGGATGAATCGGAAATCGGTGTTTAAAATTTTATATATAATCGAAAATGCCATCAAAGGTAAACGGGAAACTGTATGAAAATTTTTACTATGGGTCTGAAGCATCTATTGACGAAAACTTAATTTTTTCAACTTTGATAATTGATAAATAGTGAATTTTGTGCCGTCTATTTTCTTTGAGGATGCTAGGGTAACAAGTGATGGTGCATGATGCACCTATTGGAGAAAACTTGAATTTGTGGCATGATGTTATTTGTCATATTCTAAGTTTCGCAATCATATAATTGCACCAATAAACAGATAAACAGTTAGTTTTAAAAATGCAAAACTTTAGATTATTTTAAAATTTGCGACAACCATCAGCGACTTACTTGCGTTTTGGACACATTGATGTGTAGACCAAGTTGAGATTTATATTTGACCAATCATTCTAAATTAACCATCATTTTTCAATTTGTAATAGCAGATCACTTAAGACGAGCGATTAGATCCCATCTGATACCATGCTATTATGTGTTTTCCTTGAACATAACCCCAGTCTCAGATGAGTAGGAACAGATGAGTAGGTGGTAATAATGGTTAAATCCTGTTTCACACCCAAATGTACATCAAATATATCATAACACATTACGTCACGATCAATAATATATTATTGAATGCCTGCTTGAAGTCAAATAACATATGCAATGGCGTTTGCCATTCAATTGACTATTAAAGAATAATTCTTAATGTATTGATATGGTCTGTCAGACTTATATTTTTCGATTTTAAACTAACTGACCCTTTGTCAATTTGATATAATTACACTAGAGCAGCGAATGTGTTCCAAAATAAAATCTATAACTATTAGCAATATATAGTAATATGTCAACTCTTAACACAACATTTTTGTTGATATGTTTGCGGTGCTGATTGTCCGACCGCCCTTTAGATGTTTGTAATTCGAATTTGATATAATTACACCATGAATTGGAGCTGCGAATGTGTTCCAGTGGACTGTTACCTTCGTCAATTTAGGAAATTTAGCAACATTTATCCGTTTAACAGTTCTAGAATGTTTCTTCATATCTGCAATAAGTTTTTAACTTCATCTGCCCAATTATAAAATAATATGATCACTCGTCTGGCAGAAACAGTTAGTGAGATCAAAATTTATTTTTTTTTTGGATTATTTCTTGCACACACAAATATACTACCACCAATCACAAGATTATAATTGCTGCATATTTTGGCAAAACGTTATTACAAATATTGTTGTACACATAACATATTTATAACCCATATTGACAGAAGTAACCTTTGCATTAGCGTCACAAATACATATGGCAAATTTCTGAATCCCAACTAGGCAATGTGAAAGCTAAGGGGAATAGAACATTTTTAATTCGATTTAAAGTACCCTCCATACACCTAATGTTATAATGTTAAATGTAAACAGTCACATGAGTAATAAGGCTTGCGTTGAAATGTATAACATCAGAGAAAGAAAATATTCCAAAATCATCAATTCTACACGACGGTCAATGGGGTTTCTCGTCTGGTTCATTCATATGGGTTTTTGTTAAAAATAAAAAAAAAGGAACCTCCCTCTGCGCAAGAGAGCGCTGCAACAGCAGGTCCTTCACAGTTCTTAGACAGAAGTGAAGTGCATATATTTAGAGTTATAAGCATCGTTCAATCGAATAAAGCAACAACAGCCACCAAAAACTCCATATTGACTTAAACAAATATTACTGAACTTTTTTGATCAAAAAGCTCTACAAAAAATTTTGAAGTTAAGTACCTAATAATCAGGGTAGTAGGACTGATAATTCAACGAACAACTTCATAATTAAAATTTTACAGTAACCTACATGCAGCCTATAAATGCGATGCTTTATTGAAGTATAATAAGACACCGAAAACAAAAAAGAATACCCTTATTTGTTAGAAAATAGACCGTACTTTCTTTTCTTTTTATTTATTTTTTCTGCCCTTGCAGCGCACGATATATAAAATATTATGTACAATTTTAGTTTTAATGGATTTTTTACTAAACTTGAGACTTAATTGTGAAAAATTCATAGAATGTATTTAATTCAAAGTACTGTCCATCGTTTTTTAATACCCATATTTCTTGTAGCATACACTGCTGCTGCTGATGCGTGGCGTTAAAACCCAGGTGCGGTTTTAGTCTGTTCCAACACGCTTCTCCAACCAGACCTATCTGCAGCTAACGTCTTCCAATCCCGAATTTTAAGCACCTTCATATTATCGTTTACTGCATCTAACCATCAAGTCCTAGGTCTTCCAATCCCTCTTCTCCCTTCTGGATTAGCATTCAACAGTTTTTTTAGTACGCGTTCATCTGCCATTCGTGATACATGACCCAACCATCTCAGTCCATTGATTTTGATTGTTTTGACAATATTTGGTTCACCGTACAATTCATCTATCTCAAAATT
>JANSTX010039163.1:0-13026 GCA_027564355.1 Penthetria funebris | reverse complement strand
TTTTAGTATATTGTTGTTTTTAGGGGTTGGTTGTGGGGGGTGGGGGGGGGGGGGGGGGGGGGGGGGGGGGGTGGTGTTGGTGAGTTGAAAACGCAGGAGTTTGGTGAATATTTTATTTAACTTTCTGGATTTCGTAATATTCAGGAAACACTTTCTCGTAAAGATGGTTTCACAGACGAGAAGTACGCGATAAAAACGTTTGACTCGAAATTTAATCGCGTGCAATCAAATGTGAATTCGACAGAATATAAATGTGACATTGGAGCGAATACAGAGATTACAAGTAAATGTTAAATTAACCGAGTATTTCGAGTATTTATGGTCAATATCCAAATATTGATACAAAATATCGGAGCAGAGAATACCACCAATTGTGATATATTTATAAAAAAGAGAAAACTCACCCTTAAAACAACCTAAACTGAAGCAATTCTGTGTGACTGGTGACACTTTCATCAATTTTTAGTGAAAAATTCGCATTGTGCGAAACGGGCCTTATATATATTATATTTATAATGTCAATACTTTCTGGATTGAAATATTTCTCAACAACAACGCAAGGCACCAAGTCTTCTTGAAATATTTTTTAGCCATGTTCAAGATGAGTGATTATTCCATACTAACTTAAAACTAATGTGAATTCTGAACGAATCATAAATTAGTTGAACAGTAAATGACTATAAAAATTTAAAAATAAGTATGCACGACATTAGACACAGTTGGGTCTTAGTTGCATTGAAATTTTACAATTTTTGCACGTCACCCATGCACACATTATCTTTAAATCATTGTTAAGTAGCCCATATAGTGTCACACAAATATTTAACCATTCCCTCAGCTTGTCTTTTATTGAAATAATTTTTAACTGACACATAGTACTGGCATTAGCATAACTGGTGAATTGGGTTCAAGGTTTACGACAATACGTCATTAATGAAAAACTTATGGAAGAGAGCCTGTCGCACATCAATTTTAAAGTATTCTAAGATTTACCATTCAAAAAAATCTGTATTGAACGTTCTTTTCGAAAGTATGAGATACAATTTTTTAAATCATGAGACCACACATATGTAAAATTATACTCCTGATATCTATTAAATCTGTCATATTGTCTGTTCCGGTTGATCTCCTAGATCCAAAACCGTATTGACGATTATAAATAATATTGACAGTTACCTTGTATTATATTCTCTTAAAGTTAATGATTTTTTCCTAAAACTGCCCACCAAATACAATTCGAAACTGACTGGATTTGCAATGATGCCATATATAATATAGCGAAGTGGCAGAATTATGATAGTCCAGTTTACACTTATTAGAAAACATAACAGTAAATATATTAACATTTTGTATAGAATTTCTTACAGGATTCGCATTGAAATCAGCACTCTTTCGAACAAACAGTATTTTTTTTGTTTCAATTTATGGTAAAATTCTATTTTTTAATATTTTAATTGCTTGTTTTATTAGAATTTACGATATTGACGTTTCCCTCATAATGTGTACTTTTGCCATAAATGCGATTGATCTGTGTCGGTACATACATTTGGAAAATGAGTGATCCATTATTGAGAAGACGTTCATTAGTTCAGCATCTATTAATTTACTTTCTAGTAATCTTGTATGTCTGATACTCTTCTACTTGACTCTATCATTTAATATTTGCCATTTAATATATAGATATTATCAAAATGACTATGTTACGACTATATATTATGATCAATATTAGTAATATTACTAATCAAAATGCATGATTTGCTTGATTGTCGCAATTACGAGAGTTTGATTTTACATTGGCTAGCTATACGATCAATAAAGTTGACAATTGTTTTCAAATTTATTCGTTAGAGCAAAGTTTTTTTTTTTTTTACTTACATTCATGTGAATAGGGATATTGACCCATGTATATCGTATTTACCTGCCGTAGAATATATCATGTGAAACAGTGCATATTTTATAATCATATTATTCATGAGCAGTAAAGTGTAAATGAGTTGAAATTCCTATAACCTCATTCGAGTACATCTGACCAAGTTAGTACATTATACACTAGGCTTTACGATAATGATTTTAATCCCATTCTATGAACTGAATTTTGTCTTGATTGGTATTTGACTCTCTAAATTATTAAGTGATTTGATATGAACCATATGAATTTGGCTAGATAACATCCTATATTGTCGTTCACACACATATAAACTTGGCTAGTTAACATCTTATTGTCGTTCTGTCTATTCATATTAGTGGAATATGGCTCATGGTCATCATTATTATTTGGGCTGATCATCTACATCACCCTAAATAACAGAGAATTTGTGAGTCATTGTATTTAATGTATTAATGTCCTAATATATGAAATGAATTGATCATTGCCATGTTTTATTCATATTTGATTCTTTATTTTGGCATATGCTAAACCAACAAATATAAATGCATAATATGAACAAGAAGAGTTCGTGTGTTACTCCAGTAAAACATTCAATGTTAAATTATTTGTTTTTCGATTTTCAGGGTAAAAAAATATAATACTCGTAAAAGTAAAAATGTAATCATTGAAAATTTTCAAATTGTTTTAATTATACATTTTTCCATTAAGTTAATTAATTCTTCACCTCTTCAAAGTTAAAATTTTTGTTCTGCAAATGGAAGTACATACGAGTAGACGAGTATGTTATAAATAAATTAAAAACTTTCGATTTCCTTGCAATTCATTATTACTCATATATTTTAATATATAAAAATGTATTTAACTATGCACTGAATAATTAACTAAACTAAAACATCGTTTAGTAGATGCGTATATTGTTTTAAATATCAAATAAAATCATGCATTAATTATATTAAAGAATGGAGTTTTTAGTGATCGCAGTATAATTATTTAATTATGAATGGTGTTTTTTGTTGGTATAGCACTATAACACTAACGTAACCGATCAACCGCAATTGTTCACGATTTCTGGTCAGCTCTTCCACTTCATTTTACATCTTACCGCACTTTAATAATCATTCTACGTCACCTTAATGTTCAATCGATTACATTCATCATACTAGACAAATTATTTGATTTGAATATGCAAAATTTGAGTTTACGTCAGATTTGTGTCGACTGCCGCGCCCCACTTAGCATTCAAATCCTTTTCAGTACTTCTTTCTGTCTCTTGCCAAAATAACTTCCTAAATATTCGAAACTCTCTATCCGTCTATTATTTTCATCGACGAACAAATCTTCATTAATTTCGTCGCTTCAGTTTTATCCACATGCTCGTCTTTGATTGTGCCAATAAAAATATGTCGTCGATTAAGTCCTGATCTTTAAGACGATTAGTCCCCCACCTGCATAGTTATTAATTGTTCACCTTTGTCATAACAAAATCTAAAAACATGTGAGAACAAGAATGGTGATAAAATACATTACCGCTTAACACCTGAATATACATCAAATTGCAAGATTCTGCACTGCGAGTCACGATAAAAATCTCGGAGCATGTTCAATTGGTCAAGTGTATTGTTTTAACTGCTGTCTAACTTCCAAATAGGATTTGCACTACAGTGAAAATAATTTGGTGAGTTGTCTATTCTTTAATGGACTATGATTATTTTCAAGTAACTATAAGAGAAAAGCACATACACTGTATTTGATGATAATAGGAGATGTGAAAAAACTATCATTATTATATAGTCTACATTCAGATGATACCAGATACATTGGCTTTTTGATCATGTGGTTTTTTTGGTTCGCCGAATTTAATGGGTCTACTGCTACATTGCTTGACAATGGAATTTAGGAGATGTCAATGATGGCATCAGGTTAATGAACTATCATTATTATATAGTCTACATTCAGATGATACCAGATACATTGACTGTTTGATCCCGTAGTTTTTCGGTTCGCCAAATCCAATTGGTCTATATTGCTACATTGCTTGAAAATAGAATTTTCGGAATCTTTAATTTTGATTAAAAATATTAACGCCTGTTTAACTAGCATTCAGTCAATTCTTTCACATCACGGTAAATTTTTCTGTTACTAATATGTCTATATTCACCGCTATGTCTTCTGGCACTCGTTACTAATTGCAGAACTTTCCGTTCCAGAATTCGAATCCGTTTCATTTTATGTGAGAAAATATTGTGGACCAGGTCGCAAATGTATATGTCATTAAAGGTCGAATGAGTTGTTTGTAGCAAAGGATTTTTATTTTTTTGATTACTTCATTTTTTTAATGTTATAATTTAGCGTTAACCTTTTCATTTGGTATGGTAGTAAATATGATGAAATTAAATTTATCAGGATTTGCAATTAATTACAATTCAGATTGTTGATATATTTAAATTAATAAAACTTGAAATTACTAATTATTTTAACGCCATAAAAGTACTTAACTGCGTGGGTGTAATTATAGTTGGTTTGGAGACTTTAATTTGATTACTTACAATTAATTATATTATTTTGGAACCACAAAAATTATTTTTATTTAATATTCGTAAAAGTACGTTTTAACATAAAAATTATATTTTTTTTTTTTTATGTTCACTTATTTAACCTACGGATAAAATTTCGTCTGCTGTAAAATGTATTATTGTGCCCCACATGAAATTTTAAAACGTATAAATCTTGAAGTGGCGTGTACTAAATTTTCGGGGATGCATACTCGGAATACATATAACCTCTCATTCTCAACTTCTGCATAGATTACGGAAATTATATGAAAATTGGCAATTCTAAACATCACCAGCTGAAGACGAATCTTTGTAAAAGAAATGCTTGTTTTGGTTTTGGGCAATTATCTGATTTAATGCGAATAAATGTTTTATCGAATGTTGAAAATTACGTATGGAAAAGAATGCCAGCTAAATGCCCACAACTGTTTGCCTCACAAATGTGTGCCCTGTTTATAAAATTGTTCCTCATATTTTCACAAATTTCAACCGGTATTTGATAAAGAATGTTTTTGATCAAAAGTTACTCAAGTGTTTCTAGTTTGCTGGCATAATCCTTCAAAAATTTCATGTAATTATTTATTAGGCACAATTATTGAGTTTTGATTTTGATTCAATTGTTTTTAAAACACATTAACTTCGAATATTTTGTCATATCTATACTGCAAGACTGTCAAATATGAACTGTCAAAATTCATGTTTCTCAAAATGGCGCCCATACAAAATGGGATGCTTATTTTTCCGACGGACATCCTGTATATATAATGTATATTGCCGATTATTTGATCTCATAAGTGTGACGATTTGCCCGTTTTATTTTGCAAGTGGAGAATGTACTTTTGACAAACGCAATTTAGAAAGCAAAAAATATTTCATCAGCGCATATCTGACAGTAACATTTTATGACATTTGAAAAAAAAAAATGGTTATTTTTTATAACTGTAATTAAGTTGAAATAACTAAAATATTAGTAAATCTTCAATTTGTTTTATAACAAAGAAACCAAATGCACGCTTTAGCATGATGGCTCATCAATTTGATTAACAACTTGATTACAATTTGTCAGATTAAAGATTCGCGAATGTACAGAGTCCGTTCAAACCCTGCGGGGTCAACTTTCTATTGAAAATTAATGCTGCTTGCGGCTATTGAAAAAAAAAAAAAACAACAACAACAAATCTAGCCACAGAGATCATGCGATCACTTTAAGGTAGAAAATATGTTCATATATTTACGAAATGTGTGATAATACTCTCGTACTATACCTTGATCATCCAACTGTTTAATGCAATTTGTAATTAAATAATTTGTTATTATATTATTTTTTGTTTTACTTATTGCTTAACCGTGATCTAATATAATATTCATTCAAATACCTAGGCAATTTAAAACAATATTCTATACCGTACTCGTATATAATTAAAATTTATTTTCTAAATGTTTTATGCGAAAATAAGAAAAAACGAATCAGTTTATAGGCAAAAAATTAAAAAATACATAATTATCTTAGTGATTTAAATCGTAATATTTGGCTAATTTATGGTATAAATTATTTATCATGTCATATCTTTGTCAATTTTTTGTTCATTTTTTTCTTGATTGGATTTACGTGTTGTGTCTTGTTTGAAATTGTGAAGGATCAAAATATTACCCTACAACAGAATAAAAAAAAAAAATTAAAAACAAACAATAAAAATGAAAGACTTCAAAATAAGACACTTAAATAAATTTGTTAAAAATGTCAAGTTATTATAGATAATTTATTATATAAATAATTTTGTATGTTATTAGTTTGGGTTATATTTTAATGCAGTAACAAAAAAAAAACCCCTATCGATCATTCTAACTATTTGGAATTTCATTGGATCTACTTATAAGTTATGGGCATAGCAACGTTAAAACGCATATCTAGGCCGTAAATCTAGATCAAATGAAAATCACCCAAACATGGCGAATTTGCCGCCATCACCAAAGCGCTTGCCTAGGCTATTATTATTGCCAATTCTATGATATAGCTGAACATATAATTGGTGAAGGAACTCGTAGGCGACATATAGAAATAAAATTTGTTCGACGTCGAGTTACCAACAGAATTAGTATTAAACAGAAGAAACAAATGGTTGTTGTGTCTATGTATAGATAGAATAACCGATAGCATAATGTCTTTAAATATATTATTAGACAATCAACCAATCATGAATATTATTTCTGTATATGTTCCACAAATAGGATCCAATGAATTTACAAATATGGAATTTGTTGGAATGGTGTCAAATCGGTTTTACACACTGTTCCAACAGCATCGTCTGCATACAACAAATGATACTACGATTCCAGAAATTATTGCTAAATGCAAAAATTTTTTAGTCCTGTCATATAAGGCTATATATAGTTAATTTATGTATGAAAGAATGAATGATCATTTTGATGAACACACTTGTCTACTATTTTACATATTTTTCTTTCGCTAATGCGAATATTATGCGAGTCAGTTTATTCTCAAATTTTTTCTGAAGTGAACAAAGCAAGTATACAAAAATTATGTGTTGCGATGCATTTTTTTGCTGTTAGCGTAAAGTTGTTATAGTTCGCCGTCTTTTGGACGTTCTTCAATCGCATATTTGACATGTATTAATATCAAAACCGCATATGCATCAAGTGTTTATATATTATACAATGACCAGTGAGTGTGGCTTCTGCTTTTCTTATTTCTTTACGTTTTAGTGTATGAAGTTCTTTAAACCGCTGTGTCGGCGAACTATTCACCATGAATATGTTGCGAATAAAGTTTTATACAATGTTCGTTATGTTTTTTGTAATACCTAGTATTATTTACGATGTAAATACGTATATGGCACCTGATATACGTCATCTAATTATCTGCGAATATTTGTTACTCTTTTATTTTGAACGCCAATTTAAGATACTCAAGATATTTTAAGATATTCAGTACAGTTCGGGCCTGACAACATAATCAACCACTGTTCCGACTTTTGTTTTGGATTCATCTGTTTAATCTAATATAGGTTATATTTAATACTTCTAAGTGGCTCATTTTTTTTATCTATTTTATCTATATTATTCATAAGAACTTATCTAAGAGAATTCTCAATTGTTTATAAATGGATCATATGTTGTGAATCAACATGAATTTGTAATCAGATAATGAGATAGACATGTCTGGGTTTTACTCAATTTTCAGCACCTATTGCTTTATGCCATAATGCTACTGATAATTACTGTTAATGTTTAAATGTAATTTTAAAATTTACCTGTTTTATGTTATCCAATATGTACCCTGTCGTCAATTGAAAGAACATATTTTGTTCCGTTTTGTTCATGTTTTTTTTTTGTTTTTTTTTTTTCGATGCAGTATTCTCCCCCGACCCGTTAGTGGAATCTCATTTATAATGATCACTATTTTGAGCAATTGATCTTTTTTAATCACTTTGCCCGCCGGTACGTACAAATATCGTCTTGATTAGGTTTAACACATCTGCTAAATTAACCACAATGATTAATAAGTTCTCATCCAGTTCTATGTCCTCTTTCAACCATAGGTTTTTGGTGTAGCATCTTAACAGATTATTTTTAATACTCTAACTATCAGGTGACTGACTTGAAACTTTATACTATGATTTTTGGGGAACACTGAATTTTATTTTATTTCGTGAATTTACGTTCTTGTATTGTTTCTACCATATCTTCAATCTGCTTAAGATCTAGAATTTTACAAACGATAGCCATTTTTAAAGCCATTAATTTATATCTGTATGAAATAATCGATTTAATACTAGACCATTACTGTTTGGCTTGATTTCTTTTTTTTTTTGGTGTTAATTTTTTTAATCCTTTCAGCCTACTATTAGATTAAATTATTTGAGGGCTTATGGACCTTTATTTCACCACCACCGTGACGCAGAGGATCTATTGTGGATGCCCTAACTTTTACTATGTCTACGTCAGGTTCAAAACGCTGATGAAGTCCAGATTTTTCCTGGGTTTGAAATGTCTTTTGGGTGCAAAATATATTCTCCCAAGTATTGCATTCTTCTTTGAGCGAGATTATCGCATTCACATAGAATATGCTCGGAAATTTCATCTTCAATACTGCAAAATCTACAAGTATAGTCGTCTGATTTACCAATTTTGAATAATCATCTGACAATGCCGCGTGTAAAGACCAGTGATAGTCCTTAAGTCATTTTTAGTCAACCCAAGCAACCTATGTGTTATTTGCCTAGAGTAGAGTGGTAAGAATTTTTTCGCACAGTTTTGACCTGTAATGCTATACCAGTAGTTTTCCCGTTCAATAGCTTTCCAATCTTTTATTGCCGATTTAACAGTGCATTTGGCTATTCCACAAAATGGTGTAGGCCCAGTAAATGTTGATGATGAGCCCAACCTGGCGAGCTCATCTGCCTTCTCGTTAACCATCGATTATCTCATGACCTGGCACCCAGTGTACAGTTACTGAGTTTATATTTGCCAGTTTAATGAGTTTTTGTATGCAGTTCCACATCATTTTTGACCCAACTTTATTTGAATCAATTGCTTGAAGTGCTGTTTTGCAGTCTGAAACTATTTCTATTCTCTTGCCAACATATTATTCCTTATTAGTCTCGAGCTAGGGAAGTGGTGGGTACTTAAGAGAAGTTCTACCGTTTCTCTACGTCTGGTAGTATAGCTATCATTGGGGTTCATCAGAGTACCCATTTCATTGGAGTGCTCTTTGGAAAGTATTCTATGTGTAATCTAGCAGAAGTTGTGGTATCCTCAATGTTTTCACAGATGCTTTTCCACGTTTTTTTTTTTCTGGATTCTCTTAATGCAATATTATACTCAGTCAAGGGCTTTTTATAGATCTCCCATTCACCTAATCTTTTAGCCCGATTGAAAAGTTTTCTAGTAGATCTTCTCATTTTGGCTATTCTATCGTTTCACCATTGAACTTTTCTACAACATTTCTTCACTTTCTGTGGACATGCTTCATAGTAGGAATTTATCATTTCTTTAGTAATGATATCAACTTTCAATTCAATATCATTCCTAGATTTGATATCGACCGAACCCTGACTTAGCCCAATTTGAAGATCTTTTTTTGTAGCTGTCCCAGTCGGTTTTTTTTAGGAATTCGATAATATTCCACTGTAGACTGCAGTGTATTCAAGTCGAATCTAATTTCCATATGATCCGACATAGATACCTCCTCCGACACGTGCCAACCTACAATGTTTTGTCCTATATTATTAGTACTTAAATTGAGGCCAACGACTTCACTTTTCACTGATGTGTCAAAAGTTGGCTTATTACCTTGACTTAGGATATCTAAATCACTATTAATAATAAATTAAAAAATATTAACTCCCCTTGAATTTATATTTGAACTACCGCAGACACAGTGTGATGAGCATTCGTATCGCACCAACCCAAGATTAGTTGTACGATTTCTGATTTTACAATAGTTGAGTCCCTCAACTCGTTTGAAATAACACTAGAATCTCCTGCCATTTTCCATCCCGCCATTTTCCATCTGAATTTCTATCATCGTTGCAACTACGTCTCTATAGTGCAAAACTCTGCTATGGAGAAAAAGTATTAATATTTTTCCTTATAACTATACACGCCCTGGGCTTTGCATGAGAGTTGTCAAAGAGCACCATGTCTTCTTTTGTTGTGAGTCTTTTTACATGACTCTTGTTTACCCACGTCTCTTGACTCTTGTTTACTCACGTCTCCACATCAATTAAGTCACATCTTCTTGTGAGTATGCAAGATGCACCCTTCGCATGGTGAACATTCACCTGTATAAGCCTACTACTAAGTCATACAATAAGAGAAAGATTCTGCCTTTATCATTTTATCTTTTTTGCGTTTCCATTTTTTTTTTTTTTTTTTTTTTCAAAAACTGGCACTTTGCTATATTATTTGTGTATATGCTAGCATTTTTTGAAAATTTATGTTCACACACTGTGTGTGATGGAATTTCTGTTTAATGTCCGTCATTTCAATATTTTTTATATTATTACAATAATACTAAAATATGGTTTTTTAGTAAAAATTAATTCCATTAATAATTAGTTATTTATTGTTCACCACATTCATAGCCCTCACTCATATGTTAATTCGTAAATAGTTCTAGATGTGTATACGTGTTTGATAGGCTATGTTAGCGATATTAATTAACCAAAGTATCATACAGTATTTGACAGGATTACAACTTAGATTAATAATTTCTGGAGACACTTGCTTAGTGTTGTTAGGAGGCATAATATACCAAGAGAACACGTTCATAAATCAATGTCTAAGTCCAAAGACAGCCAGTTTCTCGACCGAATCCACAGATCTCATGCATTGTACAATTTATTATTTCTATAAAATATATATTCGATATCCTGAGTACATGTGGGCATGCATGGACAATGAAGTGAGTTATAAAGATACTGAATTTTATATGGGATGCATGTAATAATTCTCTATGACTAATTTTAAGTCTATTGCACAGTATGATGATATCTAATGTAATAACTTTTTTTTAACTTTTTTTTTTTTGTTTTGGCTATAAACAATACCAAAAACTTGTCTAAAATTAGTCGGTATGTATTTTATATAATAATACAATAAATTATCGCTGTTAATGTGATTTTTATTTTTTGTAATCAAATTTAAATTACGTAATATTTTCAAATTTTGTCATTTATTTAAATGAATTACGTATAGTTGAAAAATGATTCATTTTTAAAAATTCGTAATGCATTAAATTGGTATATTCTTGTTAGAAATATGAAAAACAGATTCATTTTATTCGATCATTTTATTACTAGTCGAGTACAAATAACTATACATAAAATATTAATTTCTTAGTTATATTTTTAATAAACTTGTTGTCGCTCACTTTAGTATCTAACGCTTGATTGAAAGCTTGATGAGTTATTTAGAAACAAAAAAAAAAAAAAAAAAAATAGACACAGAACTACTAAAATTCCATATTACATAGTCGAAGTTAATAGTACTAATTTGGGTACTATAAAATTGTTATACTATTTGTTTCTTTTAGTTATTACCCTTTTTCCATTAGCAATATGGTCATAATCTAAACAATTTTTTTGATGTTTCTTTAATAATTTGTTTCGATTATTTTCTTAAATTGTTGACTTTAAATCACTTAACTGTGTCGACTTAAACATTCTTCACTCTCAATTATACGTTTATTAATATTAACTATTAATTAAGTTCATACCATTGTAAGTGTACTCGAAATATTCATCAATTATAATTTAATGATAATATGTGACTATATTTATATAGTTAATAGTGGTGATATTTAAATATTATAAAAAAAAAAAAATAATAAATTTTTAATAAAGAAATAATATAATCAAAACATATTTTTTTTAAATAATTTTAATCAACTACAGAATTATAAAAAAAAATAAAAAATAAAAATAGCAATTTTTGTTTTATCGAAAATTGATTTATTAATGAATGATTAAAAGGATTTTCAATAATATAATCCTATATTTTATTTGTACTTGTACTGTGTGTGTAATCAACATTTTGTGTGATTAGAATTTCGACATTTACACTTGACACTAATTTTTCAAAAATAATAAACTAAAATTGGCAGATAAATGATGTTATTTTTATCAAAATAATATAAAAACAAAAGTGAAATAATAAATAAATTAAATTAATTATCAATGAAGATTAAAAGCAATGAGTGTTCAAATACGTAAAATAATTTAATTTAAAAAAAAAATCCAAAAAGAAAAGGTGTGTATTATTAAACATTAAATGGATTACGAGTTTATTTATAATGGGGATCATTACAAAGGCTTTTTCAATACTCTTTGCAGTGTAAGTAATTTTTGGGTTTTTTTAAATAATAAATTAAGATGATCGTAACATGTGTTAAGCAAATATATACGCTATAGTAGTGACCATAATTTATCTTAACAAGATCGGATAATTTTAAGAATTTAGAAAAATGTTTTAATTATGTAATCTAAGCACCATTACTCGCTCCCCCTCTCCCGAAGCAGAGAATATACACGTTCGATATAGAGGGAATGTACTCACGACAAAAATCTCTCTATTCGCATTTTACTTTTTTTTGTAGATCTTCGGCAAAATGTCAATAACTACAAAAGTTGAATTCAGAAAGAAGAAAATAGATATGCCGAATATGTGTAAAGAACCATCTCTTTAGAATTGTGTCAAAATTATATTTTTAAAAAATTATTAATTGTATAGAAAAAAAATAAAAAACCTCGGAAAAATTGAGAATAAAAACCTGTTCTTTCGTTTATCTAATTAGGCCCTGGGAACGAAGTTAAAAGGGTCTATTGTATTTGATTCCGTTCATATAAAGAAAAAAAAAATAAAATACACATAAGTGCTTATAATTGAAAAAAAAGTTGATTTAAGCATGTCCGTCTGTCCGTCACTTTTATCTGATTTGTGAGTCTAAGTTCGAAGATGAGAAAAATTGGAGTACTCCTTCAAGTATCTCCCATACAAACTTTTACTCCTTTTTTTATTTTTTAGATTAAAATTGTTTGTAGAATACATACAAACTTCAAATTT
>JANSTX010039152.1:0-12124 GCA_027564355.1 Penthetria funebris | reverse complement strand
AGGAATATCACCCATTCACACACGCGATCAATCGTTTAGAGATTTGTTTATAATAAAGTTAAACAAATATATATATATTTATATTTAATAATAATACATTTAGCTTTGCATTCCCCCTCAATTAGAAAAAGGATTCAAATTTTAAAATAGAAAAACTTGGAATTTTACTATAGTCACATTTTACATATCCAACGTTACTTCCGAATTACATTATAGTTGATTGCAAAATTTATAGGCACCATAATTGATGTTTTGATTTTAACACCCCCCTTAACTAAACACATTTACCTCTTTTAATATTAAAGTCATGTAATTAGTATTGAATGGATTAATATCCTAAAAGGAAATTAGGTACAACATTTCTTTTTTTTTATTTATTTTCTTTACTGCTTTTTTTGAATTTTGGGACGATGCGACTAAATAAAAATAAATTTGTTGAAAAATTCGACACATGAATAAGTTGTGCGAAGTTAATTTCATTTTAATGGTTGGGTAGTAAAGTTTCATTAAATGGACATTAGCTACAATCGCTCCATACCTATATTTGCTCCTTTCATATATACTCGTATATATAGGTTCATATGAAATATTCAATGTAGGATTAAGAAGGATAAATTATACTATGTATATATATATATATATGTGTACAATTCGTGTAAAAAATAACTATTCGAAATAGTTAAGAAAATTATAAAACTTTTAAAAATCCTTATTTAATGTTAGTATAAAGAAGTGGAAATATTTGCTACATGTATTTTTGTGGAAACAAAATTTACTAAAATAATCTTACTCTGGTCTTATATAGTTTTCCATTGAGTTTATTGAACTCTAGAGTTGGTCATAATATAAGAAGGTAACATTCAAAAAGTTAAATAAAACTTTTCATTATATATATATATATATATATTATGTATAACCATGTATCTTATATATAGCACTTTTTATCCTTATTGCATTTTGTAATTAGATAAAATATTTATACATAATAATGTATACGAGTATATCTTTCAAATATATATGTAATATATATATAGTATTCCACAAACAAATTAATTCTATAGTTTTCATTTCATTAAAAACTAATTACATTTCTTAAAAGTTGTGTATGGAAACAGTAGCCGGGTCGTCTTTGAAATCGTCATATTTCAATGACATAAAGTAGCACTGAGCGTCCTTGTAACGGACGGATACTATATAAATTACTTGACTATACAATTCACGGAAATTATCGATCCATATGAACGTCAATTGGAATATTCTCATTCATTGATTTAAGTTGTCAATTAATAAAATCACATAATACTGAAGCAGTAATCGTTTTAAACTTTTTACAATGATTTTGCAATCTTTCAACACTTGAAATTGTTGCGTTTTGAAAAAAGGCGCTCGGTGTCAAATCTGTAGAATACATTTTATGAGAATACATTTCATAATGTAATACGTGTAATTTGGTAACGGCAATTTCCGATGTGTAAGCTGATGCATTACTCTAAATGAATATCCCTATTTTCTTTGCTGCCCTCTTTTCTCAATTTCTTAATTCAAATGGTCTATAGTAATGACGAATAATATGTATCGGTTATTGTTTTTCCTTTTTCTATATTGTCGATGAATATTATACCATCATGGTGTATAAATAAAAACCATTCCATTTTCGATGGAATTGTTTTTGCCCTGTTTTGATGCGTTTCCACTAGATTGTGTCTGGTGTATATAGTGATGAATTACGTGTTATATAACTGGTTCTCCAGCAGGTTAAGAAGTGATAACACGAATTCATTTTTTGATTGTGATTGTTAGCCTAACGTGACATCCATTTTTCTGATTGCTTTTTCATATGCAAATATTCGTGTAAGATTTGATATGTTGATGTATGTTTTACATATCGGTTATGTCATTCATTTTAAATTTACGATTGTTTAACACATTATCATGAATTTTGTCGGATCATTTCTTCAGTATAGTCATATCCCCTTTTGGACCATCTGGTGATGGGTATTGCTAATGTATTTGTACAAACACAACAACGAAAATCTGTTAATTCATGTAGCGGAGCCCGAAAACTGTAATCAGACTCTGGTTTTGTTTTATTGTGATGAATTGTTTTTATATAAAAAAAAATTGTATCAACATCCGGAATTCACTTCTTTCTTTCTGTTATAATAAATAAAACAATTTTTTTTTTTTTTTTCAATGCGGTTTGAAATAAAGGGAATTGCAATGTCTGCCTGAAATTTTGCAAGTGAATTTTTAAAGAATGCCTGATGTGAAAAATAATATCTTTCTTAAATATGTATTTTCAATATCAATTTATCCTCGTAGACATTCATCCTATGATACTTAAGAAATATTGATGAATATTTGAGGTTTGTGCAATTAAAAATTGTTTCTATTCATCTGATTCAAGTTTATGGATCTGCAAGTATTTCCAATTATACCAAATAGTATACAATAAAACTGCCATTATCCATCTATACCCACAATAGCAAATTTATTCTATATTGTTCAATTCTATACTCGTATTATGCACTTAAATTGTCATTTTTAAAACAAAATTAGCTAATCTATTTTAATGTAATAATTTCATCGGGTAATATTTTAAAGGATATAATTTTTGAGTGCTTTAAAACATAAGGATTTTCTTTATGCTTTCATATATAAACGTTAACGAACATATGTACTAAGTTAAATTAATGCTATAAATAAAAGTTTATATATATTTTCATAATAAATAATATATTTATGTAGACTGAAAATATAAGCTTTTGGTTGCAATAGTTAGTTGTATAAAAAGTTTCCCTATACCTACTACTATCTATATACATTCCCTATGTAGTATATCATTAGATATATTATATGTGATTTCTGATCTTGAAACTTTTGAGAATCCTTGGTCATAAATCGTTAATCCCTACATTAATGTCTAATCCTCTATCATTACAGGTATAAATTGAAGTTCCTTTCAGGGGACCACCACCCTAAAATTAAAGTCTTCATATAAAATATATTACATAGTTATACAACATTATATAATATACATTTTGTTATATATAAATATATTCTTCTAGATATTATAGAATCTAGTCTATATGTGCTCGTACTTAAAGAATAATAAAATGACTTATTTAAGGTTGTATAGTTGTATAGTATAATAAAATGTTCATTATATTCATATAATCATATACCTCCTATACATGGGAAATTTATTTCTAACAAAACTTTTTAGATGATAAGTACAACCGACGAGTTATTATATTAAATTTTCTAAAATAATATCATTAAAATTTTCTAAAATATTCGTGTTCACATATAACGATATTTTCATTCCCACAAAATTTTGTGGTTAACAAGTTATTTCCATATGAAAATGTTGCTATTTTAATTGCAGTACTAAGAGATGAATTTCGTTTGGAACCACAAAACACAAGGGTTGCACAAGGTGATACTGCATTAATGGAATGTGGTCCACCAAAGGGATCACCCGAACCAGTAATTATGTGGCGTAAAAATGGTCAAACTTTAGATGTGTCCAATTCTAAGCGGTAAGTCAAATACTTGTACGAGCAGAAATATATTATTATTTAAAAATTATTAAAACTATAAATAAACGATTAAAATTTTCCGTTTTTAACTGTTTTTGAATGTCATGCACAATAATATGACCTTAATTAAAATTAAATTTTTCAGTATTCGTATTGTTGATGGTGGCAATTTGGCAATACAAGATTCAAGACAATCAGACGATGGACGTTATCAATGTGTTGTTAGAAATATAGCTGGTGTACGTGAATCATCGGTGGCATTTTTAAAAGTACATGGTAATTATCTAGCAAAGAATAAAAATCATATTAATTATTATACCAAATAAAATAATATATACAAACAATAAAATATTATATGTATTTATATATTTATAGTGAAACCATTTTTAATACGAGGCCCCCAAAACCAAACAGCAGTTGTTGGAAGTTCTGTAACATTTCAATGTCGTATTGGTGGTGAACCATTACCAGATATTTTATGGAGGCGTAGTGCTTCTGGTGGTAATATGCCATTAGGTACGTTGTATATAGTGAAAATTATTTAATTATACTTGTATTTTATTTTATGTTTTAATGAATGGAATTGATTTTCATTTGGTTAATTTGGAAAATTATTTGTACATTTTCCACATTCATTGAAATAATTTATTTGAATATATTTGTATGAGTATGTTGTTGTTATTTCATTTACAAGTGAAATTGAAGGGAAAATCAATTACTAAATAATTAACTATATTTTTTTTTTTTTGTTTTCATTTTTTTATTTATTTACTTTGGACAGGTCGCGTTCATATATTGGAAGATAGAAGTTTGAGACTGGATAATGTAATTTTAGAAGATATGGGTGAATATAGTTGTGAAGCTGATAATGCTGTCGGATCAGTTGCTGCATTTGGGTTATTAACTGTTCATTGTAAGTAATACATGTTATTTTAAATTATTTTTTATTTACAATGACATTAATATTAATCTAAATAATAATTTTCGTTCGACCATGTTTTCTATTACCCAGAACATGCCATATAGTGAAGCGCGTATTTTGCGATATCATTGAACGACCAACTTCTTTGTTTATGTATAGGCAATTCAATTCCATTTTCTTGGTCTGATAATTGTGTGCATTGCCTCAAGATCTGAAAATCTCCTCAAATCCTTATTTAATATTATATTTGACCAAAAGATTTATTTGAAGTTACATGCATATTTAAAACTTCAACTTAACATCGTAATGTCGCCTATGTGCCATCAAGGCGTAAAGGTTCAGATGATGATGATGGTGATGATGATTTGAAATATGTTGGTATTATTCACTTTTCAAGACTAATAGCCAAACATTAGTACCAATAAAAAAAATTATTTCAAATTATGCAATTTGATATTACGTGAATTTTGTGCCGACTGTGTCACATCCTATTTATAGCATTCCAAAAACCTGACAAAACTTTTGTATGATTATAAACTTGAAGCTTGCTGTTCTTCCACATTTCAAATCGTATTCGTTTCCGAATTGAGACCATAATTTAAATTTTTACACATAATTTGAAATAATTCAGTGGCAATGTGCTCATTTATAAAGAACTTCAATTTGTGGAGATTTTACACTTCATCAGTCATATGCTAGTTGAGATTATATTGTACAATTTATTTCGATAATCAGATATTGACAATTGTCTGCTGTTTTTACAATTACGCTGTACTTGCGAAATTATTTTTCGTAATTTTTATTTTAATCAAACGTAACAAATTCAATACTAGTCCATTTTTTCAAGGTATTTTTTGACTAAATTATTCCATTTACAAGACCTATGTCGTTCAATTATTAATCACCTTATTATATATAGTATAACCATTTTCTTCTGTTATTAACAGCTCAACCAAAATTCATTGTACGACCAAAAACCCAATTAACTGATATTGGAAAAGATGTTGATTTTGAGTGTCAATCGTCTGGTAATCCAAAACCAACAATATTTTGGTCAATTGAAGGAAATCGTACGTTAATGTTTGCCGGCATGACATACGATCGAATAAATATAACATTAACACCTGAAGGTGTTAATATTTTAACATTAAATAATGTACAACGTACTGATTCTGGTAAAATTATTGTATGCAGTGCAGTTAATAGTGTGGGCAGTATAAGTAGTCGTGTTGTAATAACATTAAATTCACAAGATGAACGACCACCACCCATTATAATACAGGGACCAGCAAATCAAACACTTCCAATAAAATCAATGGCAATGTTACCATGTAAATCAATTGGTTCACCAATACCAGTCATATCATGGTATAAAGATGGTTTACCAGTTATACAATCGAAACGTATAAATATATCAGAGTCTGGTACATTATCGATAACAGATTTAATACGTAAAGATGATGATGGTCTGTATACATGTGTTGCAAGTAGTCGAAGTGGTAAATCAACATGGAGTGCATATTTAAAATTAGAAGTACCAACAAATCCAAATATAAAATTTTTTCGAGCACCAGAAGCATCAACGTATCCAGGACAACCAGGTATGGAAATTATTTTGTTTAATTTAACTTTAAAAATTCAATTTACCAAATTGTTTAAATCTCACAATTATTTTTCTATTCTATAAATGTGATTTTCCTTAATTATCCCGCTTTTGTTTTTTTTTTTATTATTTTTTCGTTAATTCAAAATGAGAGAAAATTTTAAGGAAAAATAATAAATAAAAAACAAAAACAACCATACAAATAAGCAACAATGATACGAACAAAGAAAACCTTAAAAAAAAAAAAACAGCAGTAAATTTACTAATTTAATTTACAAAATATAACATCATATATATCTTCCCTAGGGAAACCACAAATTGTTGAGAAAACAGAAAATGGTGTGACAATATCATGGACTCGTAGCAATAAAGTGGGTGCATCAAGTCTTCTCGGTTATACAGTGGAAATGTTTGGCAGAAATGATACAGATGGTTGGCTTACAGTGGCTACACGTTTACAAAATACATCGTACACACAAATTGGTTTAAGTGTTGGCATAAGTTATTTCTTCATTGTTAGGGCAGAAAATGCACATGGACTGTCGGTACCGAGTTCCATTTCAGAACCAGTACTAGTTGGAATGGTAAGTATACGTTGTTAAGCATTTTTATGATATTTACATAATAATTATAGAAATTGAAAACAATTCCCTAAATAGTAAAATTCTCTCAAATTGTATAATGCATAATATTTCACAATTTAAACATTCTATGTATATACGAGAAGACATAAGTTTTTAACTATTTAAATATATGCTAAGCTTGTTGCCTGGGAAAACGCTATTAATGAATATAATGAGATAAAAGGATGGCTGGATGGATGTGTAGTATAATGAGCATGTAAAATTGAAATTATAAATACTCATATTTAGGCATCATAACTTTTATGCAGTTTATTATAAAAGTATGTTATTGAATATTCAAATGTGAATGGACTATCGTCCATTAAATTTGATAATATATAGCTTCCTTCCAGAAATTGTATAAAGTTATGGTTAACTAATAAATGAAGTGACATTATCCCAGACTTTATTCATAGTTCAGCCTTTACCGTTCTTGCTTCTGCATGAAATGATTTTTTTTTTTGTTTGAAATGAAGTCTTGTGATGATCATCAAATTTTGGTTTCAACAAATTAAAGTACAACATTCTCTGCTATATACTGTCATTTACTTCTGTAATTCATTCATTACTTATCTATTGAAATTTACACTTTTTCTAGTATTTACATCTAGTTCTGTTACATCGCAATATGCAACTTCTCATTAAAAGCATATTCTAATGTGGAATGCTTACTTTTGACTTTCGTTGGACATATAAAGATTAATATTAATTTGGATTTGATCTTTTAAATGATTCCCTTTAACCTTTGGTAATATGTGCAAAAAAAAAAAAAAAAATCGTTACTATGCTGTCGTATCTCGAATGGATTTTAAATAAGTCGTATGTATACATTTATTTCAGCTTTAATCTTAAAACCAACTTTTCATTGCCGAGCCTGGTAAAGGAGTTTTCGCTTCAGTTAATACTTGTGTGTAAAAAAAAAAAAAAAAACATGAATGATATTTTAACCTTGTGTTTAAAAGGAGCCTAATTTAATTTTACTTTTGGTATCCTTATACTATTTCTTGTATTATTATAATATATAACCTACGCATATGAATTCATCATAAATATTTAATTAGAATTGTATAAAATTTAAACAAAACAACATATACTTGCCATTATTATGAGTATTAAATCAACATAAAGTACTCGTACCTGTAACATAATAAAAGCCTTAAAATAATGAAACAAATTTTGAAAAGGAAACGTTTACTCGAATATATATGCATGTACGACGAGTATAAAATAAATGAACAATTCATTTAAATATGTAAAAGCTCTCGAAAAGGACATTTTATTTTAAATTAAATAATGAAAAGTTGAAATTTACTTCTATTCATTTTCTTTAATCTTTTTTTTTTTTTTTTTTTTTGCATTTTACAAGCATGTACACTCGTGTATTCTATGGCTACCCACCATACATTCCAATTCACATATGAATTTTCCTCCTTCACATTAAGGATTTTAAAAGTTTTTATTTTTTATTTTTAATTTTCAGAATGATTACAATATTGGACTTGATTTAAGTGAAGCAAGAGCAAGTTTATTATCGGGTGATGTTGTAGAATTAACGAATGCAACCTCAATGGAATCAACCAGCATGAAACTTGTGTGGGAGGTAAATTTGAAATTTCTTTTTATCATTTTTTTGCCATAGATTTTATTCCATATGGGATAAATGCAAATAATATATCCTGATGACAATTTAATAAAATATCTGTTTATTATTTTTAATGAATGTTTTCCATATATTTTTCAATGTTCAATATTTTTTAATGCTTATGATGATCACGTATATACCTGCTATATACTAGTGTGTATATATATATATATATATATATATATATGCAAATCGTAATATATATATATACAAATAGGATACGAATAGATATGATGTGATACAGCGCTTGTTGTTCTAATTTTCAGATAATCAATGGAAAGTACGTGGAAGGTTTTTATATTTATGCTCGTCAATTGGATTCTACAAATGATTCATATAAAATGCTAACAGTATTGAATGGTGGCGGAGCGTCTACATGTACAGTCACGGGTCTAATGAAATACACACGTTATGAATTTTTTATTGTACCATTTTATAAAACAGTCGAGGGAAAACCATCAAATTCACGAATTTCCACAACAATAGAGGATGGTAAGCAGTGCCTTTTTTTCCTGCTTTTTATTTTATTATTTTTATTTTATTTTTTGTTTTATTACATTTTACGAAGCTAGAATATTGTGTATATACCTAATTGTATGCCAAATCAAATATATATAAATTACACGTACATTGAATTTTTATTGTTTATTTATTTGAATTTTCTAATTTTGGTTTTTTTTTTCTTCTTTTAATAATAATGTATATAGTGCCCAGTGAACCACCTTCACATATGGAAGCATTACTCTTAAATTCTTCAGCTGTTTATTTAAAGTGGAAACCACCTGCATTGCTTACACAAAATGGTAAGTTTAGAAAATTCCATTATTTTATTTATTATTTTTATTTTTATACTTAAAATTAAGACGGCTTGGTCTAAATTGATGATGAAATTCACTGTATGCGGTACAAAACACTTATAATTGAAATACATTAATTATTTTTAGTATTATATATATATATATATATATTTATAATGCACAACTTGCGGATGGATAGATAGGATATAATAGAGTCGCATTTAAATTTGATGATGTAAAATTTATGTTTTTTTCCAAATAGTCTCTGATAATGTCTTGATCAATAAAATAATTTTGAGAAAATCAAGATAATTGAATGTGTCAATAGAATGTGTCAGAATATGTAATAGTTTTATATCTTCCTGTATCCTGTACAAACTCTGTGCACATGCATTTCTACACAGGTATTCCATCAAAATATACACAAATAATTTACAAATATAAATTTAATCGATTATTTAAAAGGGATATTTATATTGATATATGGTTGTATCTTTGTTGTTACATCTATCGGATTTTGTGTAGCATGTAAACTTACTTGTGTTAACATACACCGAGTATATAATAATTTATCATCTCTTGAAATGATGAAATTATGATTTATGTACTAAATACATGTTAGTTTATATATTATTTATATTTTCCTATCATATTATCATTAATATAATCTGCAATCGTATAAATTGGATAATTTAAATTTGAAATTCATATATCGAAAATTATATATAAAATTTACTTTTTAATAATATAACATTGTAATGATTTTGATCATTAACATTGCAAAAAGTTTCTAGTTTCTAGTCTGTACAAAACGAATCGTTTTACAATTCCCGTAATCCAACTTCGCGAAGATGGTAGATGTTGAACAGTGTTCTTAGCTCACAGTTAATTTATTCGCAACAACAGCCCACTATACTCACCAAACATCATTGAATCGAATAAAATTCTTCATATGCTCCATTTTTTGGCAGCTAAGGTTTTAATAAAAAAAAAATAAATATGAGAGTTTGAACATATTGCAGTCAGCGCATCGTTGGGAATGGTAATAAATTGCACAAACTCACAGATAAAATCGAAATATCCCAAGAATGGTTAAAACAACAGATTAAATGACTGAGTAGCGAAAATGCGATCAGTCGTAGTGCATTCTATGTGCGTATCAAATATCCTTATGAAAACTGTTTAACGGAGCACGATTTGCAGTTTTGTGTGACAATCACTGCAACAATTAATCTAAACTATGGTAAATAGCAGTATTAGATATATGTGCATCTTGATCTACATCAAATCTCGTATCGTTTGACGTTCAAGATGTACCACATATTTTTCGTTAACCTGAACATTTCAATCAATTACATGTCCTGTGTTTCTGCACATTACAATTCAATTACATGTTAGTTTTTGATTTTATATTTAGAGGATAAGTAATTGAATTTGTTGTGTTGTCATTTAGTGTTCAAAGTTTGTGTTAAACTTTATTTTCCCGAGCAGCAGATTTGTTTGCAGTTACTGGTAATGCTGAATTTCATCAGCATTGCATCTACTTAGCTTTTCCAGATATCCACAATATAAAAGTTGCATATCTGATAAATGAATTAATTTGAGAATCTAAGTCACCTTATTTATTTTTTAATAATTGTTGAGTTTTCTTTTCCAACTGCAGTTTTATTTGTTTTGTTTCCTAAACGTGTTAACACATATTTTCAATTCATTTATACCTTTGTCATGTAATTTACGTTAAATAATTTTTTATTGTGATTAACTTTCAAATTGATTCTTGAAATTTGTCCCATTACCGACCAATTTCACTAAATAGTGGGAATTAATTATTATAAAAGCGCTTCTGAATAAAATATCCTTAAAGATGTTCATTCCTTATTATTAGATTGAAATTTTTTCCATTATTTAAACATATCTTCATTATGAGATCTTAATTCCATCGTTCCATATCTTAGGAAAAACTCTTCTCTTTCGTATTTACGTCCAATATATTACAATTTGCAATGCTCTTATTGTATATATCGCTTATATATCCTAATTTACTATTCTATTTATAAAATGCTAAATACTGTGAATGGATAAACTTAGTATTTATCATTAATAAATTAAATTCAGTGCAGCATCAAATCGCTATATCTTATCTATACCTTTAAATAAATAAATACGAGTAAAAGAAAGCAAAGAAAGAACCATTGAGATTTTCCAAAAAAAAAAAAAAAAAAAAAAAATGTTCCTCTAGAGCTTATTTCAAACTCAAAATAAAAATAAAAAATAAAAATATATTTTCATAAGGCTCTTAAGCAGTTTCCTCCAGAGAATATTAACAATTTACGCTCTGCCTACTGCTTTCTATAAGGTACTTCTTGTAATAATGTGGTTTTTTTTTTCTTTTAAAATAACATGCAAAATATGAAGGTGATGCAATGGCAATAACACATACCTGAACTCATATTTATGACAGCATAAAAAATTAATCTGCGGAAAAATCTATTCAAGCAATTTTTTTTTTTTTATTTTGTCAGTAATATTTTTATCTTAATGTTAATACCTTTCTCTTCCTTGTGCTTATATTTAATAAAAATATGTAAAATTCCTTTACAAAGTATATGGCAGAAATTATGTTTTATAGTTGCTTGCGTATAAAGAACATTATATTCAAAATCTTCTTCTACTTGATCTGCATTTTTCTTGCCCTATTTCTTATTCAGGATCGATCAACATATGCTTCACAAATAGTTTCTGCATATGCATTGCATTATTGTCGTGTATTTAATCCTTTTCTGCAATTAATATGTTCTAATCACTTTGAACAACCCTTATTTTAAAATAGATTTTCAATTTTAATATAATTATATGGATAAGGATCGCGAATTTGTATTCACCATTTGAGTATAAGTGATAATCAATTGTAGGAAATCACTCTCATTGAATTGAATTAATTAAATCCGCGTTGACTTTGGCATTATCAGTTACAACTTACAATTATCAATACATA
>JANSTX010039141.1:0-13030 GCA_027564355.1 Penthetria funebris | reverse complement strand
TTTTATAAGATATTATTTTGTAATAGCAATATTAATAAATGTACTTGAGATTATTGAATATAAAATAAATAAAATTCTTTCCCAACAAAATTATATGTTTACTATTTCAGTAACAAAATAACAATAAACCAAATGAAATAATGTGTGGAGGGGAGATTTTTAATAATCTACAGTATCGACATGAAAGCGTTCAAATTCTTTATTATGTTCCAATTTCATTAGAATTCGCCACATAACAGGAAATCGTTTTTAAAAACTAACATATTGAACTACATGTATGTGTCTGAAGAAGGACTATTTATAGATTATGCGGCAAAAATTGTTTCAGTTAGAAAACCATCGTGTATTTCTGGTGTAAAATTAACCAATAGGTATTTTTAATACGTGTCTGCGACTGATTTTAAACGTTAAATTATTACTAAGGGATAAAAATAACCCGGTTTCCAATTTAATTTGCGGTGATTTTCTTACTTGTGATATTGTGGTAGTTACTGATATTGTGCGTTAATGTTTATCTAAGTATTTTTAACACGTGTTACCAACTGAACGTTAAAACTACAGGTTAAAATGTTACTCAGGTATGAAAATAAACAGAAATCCACTTGTAATCTAAGGTGATATAATGAATCAGAGATGCATATGTAACATCAAATGTAAACTCAATAACTATAATTGAAATTTGCAAATAAGGAATCAGTCATAATTATCCAGTTATATACATTTGAATATTATTTCAATAGAGTGGTGCATAAATCCCCAGCTACCTTAGTTGCGTTTCCAACCAGTCGACAAACACGACATTAACACCATATTTTTGGCCTTGATGACACGTCATTACAGATTTTTACCGTGCAGGTAAAGATTGGTTTAGTTAGATGTTAGTCGGATACTCTATTCGTCACCGCTGAGAAACCAGTTGTTATTGACGATTCAAGAATTCATACATGTTTTGATTTTGATTATTATTGTACATAGTTTTATGATTGTCAACGGTGACAATTGTTAAAATTTTTAACGTCTTGTCGAAAGTAAATTATGAAAAGAAAAATTAAAATATATTTTACCATCACTGACATATTAAAATACAACTAGACCGTGGGAGAGTGATATTGGTTAGATTTGCTAATAATATGCGTAAAGATTTCGATAGTAAATTTACTATCCAATGTTTAGATTATCGACTAAGAGGACATTTTATGGTTCATTTGAATAATATCAGCAAATTATTTTATGATAAACGATTGAACTTTACTTTTTGATTTAATTTATAATAACTACTCACTTAATGACATCGAGTGCGATATAGAGATTAAATATATTTAATTACATCTTAATATTTTCTTGTCCAATATAAGAATGTTGATTTAGGTTGATATTTTCTGTTATTTATTTTTGAGATAAGAACAAAACGTCCCTCTTCGACAAATGCATAATTTAAGAAACAAATTCCTGGTGTGCAAACGAGTGATTAACAACGAAAAGGTATAACATTTTATTCACCATACATTGAAATTGATTTTATATTTGCAACTAGACAATATTTTTATCAGGGTAGATTAATAGTTGTAGTAGTAATTGGAAAAACCAAAAAATTAGGTGTTGTATTTAAGCCGTAACCATCAACCTTAAATATTTTTTCATAAAATTATCGTCCATTAATGATTTTCCTCTAAATAATGAAGAACATACATGATTACAAAGTACACAACCAATCAAATATTCAGTAGCTTACCATTATCATTGGTCCATACCATTGGTCTGCTGCCAATTGGATGAACTCAAACGGCTCCTAAATTAAGACTTTTTTTCATTAAATCAATTAGCAATGCAACAGCATTTGGTTGAAAATCACTTTTCCTTTTTCAATTTCAGTCAAATCTTAAATTTTGTATAACAACAATATAGTATTATAATTGTTTTATTATCAGCTACTCATTTGATCACCTCTATATTCGATGCCATCGATTGACCAATTAATAAACCACTATACATTGAACTAACAAATAATTTTCTTAATTCTTAGAAATTAGTATATTTATTGGCGAATAGAGTTCGTTTCATTATTTATAAATTGGTCACTTTAATTATTTAAAAGTAACCGCGAAATGATTTAACATTTTAATATTTGAATGGTTATGTTTATTAAATATTTTTTTTGCAATAGTAATCGTATTATTATTGAAAAATAATGTGTGTAATAATTGTACTAGTGACAAAATAACCATAATAACACCTAAAATTTGAAAATAACAAAAGTAATTTTTACACCCAGGTGTAAATACACACACATTATTAACAATGGTAATGGTATTAAAATCAACGAATATACTATATTTACATAAACAGCACTTTAAACAACATTAACGTATATTACGTACATATAAATTGAAAAGCTATCGTCAATCTATGAAATGTATTTTCACACCGAAAGAACCAATCAAATTAATTAAAATACGAATTCAGTTCGGAATATAAGTAGTTGGGTGTAAATAAATAATAACATAAGCTTAATTAATTAAAATACCATAAAATATTATAACTCTTTTTATGGGTGCTTGCCCATTGTATAAAATTGATTTTCTTGAAAATGATTCATTAACAGGCTCATAATGATAGACTATGAGTCTTTCATGATGAGCCTTGCTATAGGATCATTCAAATATATAAATTATTAGCAGCGTACCTTATTTATATACGATTTCGTATCCAGCGAACACGAAATTGTAAATGAGTATAATAAATAAATGATTTCTGAATAAAATCAATTTTATTAATCAAATATTTTATTTTTATTAAAATTTGTTATAAAATAAAATAACTAGCATAGTTGAAACATAAATACGAGAATGTATAAAAATTCATTCAAAAGCTTATATTATTTTAACAGAAATTATATTAATTTAATTTTTGAATTCTAGTGCAATTTTAGCAATTAATTATCTTACAATAATTTTCAAAATTATTGATTATTTCTCTAGTAAAAGTAATATTTCCTTAAAACTTCTTCCTTTGGTCTCTGGCAAAACTAAAAATACAAAAACTGCACCACTGAAACAGCATGTAGCAAAGAAAAATAAGTATGCATGTAATCCAATTGAATCTACCACAATCGGCAAGCATTTCATATCCAAGAATGAAAACACCCATAAAAAACTTGTACAAAACGATAATCCGAGGCTTCGAATCTGAAATTTATTAAATCACAAACAAAAGAATAAATTTCATTAAAACAACGAAACTTTTTAATATCAACGAACTGATGTCTTAAACGTAGTTATTTTAGGTTGCAAGCAATCTAGATATTGTCGTATAAATGAAGAATTCGTCGTATAAATAAAGAATGCGTCGTATAAATATAGAGTCCGACACTAACACTCACGATCAACAGTGAGCAACTTGAAATTTGGAACCAATTCTGATTCCTTTTAGTATAATTATAAATTTTAACACCCACCTTATCTGGTATTATTTCAGCAACAATAACAAAAGGTAAATTTAATGCTCCCCAAGATGACATAAATATTGCTAATGATAACGCTGTCACTGGAATCCATTCAAATGACTCCAATGTGTAATTAGATGTTTTTAATAGTGAATAAATACCAAATATTGAATGTGCTATGCCTGTTCCAACAGCTGATGTTATTAATAATAACTTGAAAGTGTATTTAGAAATATTAGCTATATATTATAATTATTTAAACACGAAATTATTATTTTATTAATTATAAAATTTGATCCAAACTATCAATTACTATACGAGTCTAGAACATTTTGCAAACTATGTTAAATTTGAATAGAGCGAGATTATTCATACCAGATTTTGAGTCGTTTATTGTTGTATAGCATCATATGTTGTTTGAGGTTTCAAATAGTATAATTTCATAAATCATCAACATATTTCAATTACCTGGCATATATAGTATATTTCAATTGAAAGTAGGTTTTATAACTGTGAGCTAATATAAATAATTGTTCATCACAGCATTATTTGTAGTTATTATATTATTAGTGTACTAATTTATGAATGCAAATATTTACCTTTCGTCCAGCACTGTCTACTAAAAATATTGAAATATAAGAGCCAATTAGCAATATCACACCTACAATAATAGCAGACATATTTGGTGTCAAATTTGAGCCAGCTTCTGCAAAAATAGTTCCAGTATAATTGGCAATTGTAAATGTTCCATTAAATTCACATAATGCCATCATAGCGATACCAATTAGTAATGACTTTCTAGACACAGTATTCGCTAAAAAAATTTGTCATAGTGCAGTTAGGGTATAATGTTTGATTAAAAATATGAATCTCAATAAATACTGAATGCATAAGTTATCAGTTCAGAAGTTGGCTCATTAGCTTTAGAAACTTCTAGTTGCTCATATAATATTTCCATATGTTTTTCAATTATATTTGAATGCTGTTTAATTTTAATGTTCCGATAAAATCGCATGGAGTTTTCAGCGTCCTATAAATATACGAGTAGTTTAAAAATTATTTAAATTACGAATATATTCTTCATTTTACTTACCGATTTTTTAGATTTTATTACTAAATATCGTGGGGTTTCTGGAAAATATATAAAAGTTGCTACAAAAGATACGGGAAGTATTAGTAATACTACAGGACACATTAAATATGATAGAAGATTGCCCGCTATATATGATAATAATATTCCTGTATTTAATGTTAGACACAATAAAGACCCTAACGCTCCTCTAATGCTATAATTAAAATGATAAGTTATTAATATGTGTATAAAATGTATAGTAATGATAAAGTATTTATTGGTGAGGCAGATTTAATTATAATTCAATTATTGTGAATTTAAGTTAATAATAATACTAATTATATTACAACATAGGAAAACAGTAAATTACAGATCATGAAATGGGCGACTAGGTTGTTTTTCCTATATTCATCGTATAATATCGTATGATATTCTTGCTCAAAAATATAGGCTTTGTCGTTAGCTGAAAAGCTATCTAATGCTGAAAGTCATTATAGAATGACTCAGTTTCTTCCCGTGACTTATTTGCATTTGGTGCATAAGTATAAGCTATATGTAATTTGAAATATACTGTAAGTAATCTATCACTTTGGTGTTTTATTTTATGTATGTTCTGTTCAAATCTACGATGCCGTTTTTGAAAAAGTATACTGTTTACATCAAATTTAATAAATCTAATAAATATATGTACAAGTATACTCACCTATCTTCTGATATGTCGGCAACGTAAAGTTGGATTACTATTTGTGTAGCACCACCGGCTAATCCGCTCAATAGTCGTGATATATATAAGTAATAAACATTTGTAGCAAATATTATTAATATCCAGCTTGTCTATATTTCATACAAAAAATTTAAACACTTCAATTAAGAGAAATATTTCTTATATTATCATACTATTTGTGGAATGGCAATACTAAGTAAGGCAAATTTTCGTCCAATTTTATCTGCAACAATTCCAAAAGTAGCACTGCCGATAAATCCTCCAATACATAAAAATGCACCAACCCAACTGGCTTCTTCAACCGTCATTTGTCCAGTATCTAATGGTGAATTAGTCGATTGTAATATTAAAAAACTAGCTGATGGCCAACCACACGATGCTCCATATGCTATTGATAAAACATTTGCTAAAATCATAATTAAAAAGTTTTTATGATAATAACTGTTGTCTGAAATCGGTACTAATTTTTAAACAATTAATGATTATTGTTATATGCAGTAATTTTAATGTCTGAAGTTATTGACAGTTATAACACAACAGTTGTCTAATGCTGATAGTATTATACGATAACTTTATAATATTTGTAATATTTGTATTTCGGAAACGAATGTAAAGTTATTGTTTAAAGTTGGTGTTACTTGTGAATTGGAAACATTGTGTTTCCGGTCTATGCGGTCTACTAGCGTAAAAATACATATTCATCCTGAATATGAATTTTTCATTAGTAGATGCATGAATCATTTCAGTTGTTTTAAGTAAGGATTTTATGTGTTTGGCAGTTGACATGAAAAAATGCAGTCTGAATTCTTAGTAAAATATATTATATGATATTGCAAAACTCTATTTTGCACATTTATTTTTTGCATTGCAAGTGTTGAAATATCTGTTCTTGAAAAATTTACTGGGTGTACATAAAAATAACTATTAAATTAACAAGTACTAGTGAACAAAAGCATGTCCATCGATATTTTCAATTAGTATTAAATAGAATTTGTTCAGGTATATGAACCTACAATTCCAAATGGCGTACAAATGATTTTATTTTAACACATTCATTGGGAAAGAGATTTGTCAACCAAAGTTAAATCACAAAGTGAAAAATTTATTTTAAATAAATTTTGTCTTTGCAAGATATGCATATATGAGTTATATATACATTACGTAATACGGAAAAAGCTCAAGACTAATTTTATCGATACATTTATTTCAGATTTTCACTATATCATATGCAAATAAGGGTTGTAGATTGTTTTATCGTTTGTAGGTTATGACTAGCGTTAACATTTTACACAAAAATATATATATATATATAATTATATATCAGAGGGGGAAGGACGAAAGAAGATGGTTTTTGCAAATATTTTTATCTTCTTTCTGAATTCAAACTTTTGTAGTTATTGACATTTTGATGAAGGTCTGCCAAAAAAATGTACCGCTCTCTGACGAGAAAACAGGGCATTTCTACAAAAAATGCTAATAGGATTTTTGTCGTGATCGTGGGTACAGTCACTATTCTGGGGGCGAGGATGAATGATGCTCCTGCATTGCAGCCAAGTATTCATTGATTCATTGGAGATTTATGTATTCGTAAATTTATATACATTATTTAATGAAATCATCATACCACTTCAATTTAAATTTTGTATACATATGAATTGTATAGAAACAGACTCAAGCACTTTGCAATAATCGTCAATAATTTCATAGATGTATAAAATATGCTAATATATGCTATATATATAATGTAGCAATGACTGGTGTGACTGGTAACTAACATAAAGGTCACCCAAACAATTCTTGTAACCGGAAGGCTGTTTGAAATGTCTGTAAATTTCTGACATATAATCGGATTAAAATAGATGGTATTTGTAGTGTTTGCGGGCTAGGTATGAGAAACAAACTAGGTAAATGCATCACTTAACACAAAGATTTAAAATACACAATATGATGAATTTTAAACGAATATATCGGCTGTATTATTATTAATAAAACTTTTAAGATAGGTACACTTTCAAAACTTAACAAGTGAATTAATTATAAATATAAATATACTGCATGGAAATTACCACAAATTGTTGCACCAAATTGCCATTTGTGACTACTTTCAAAGTACATTTTTTTGATAATTTTTATATAATTGCGATTTCAGTCTGAACACTGTTGTTTTTTAAACGACTTTTTCTCATCTGTTGCCATCTTCAATAAAACGTCAACCAATAATATACAATAAAATAAAAAATACTAAATATAATGTTTGATACTTGTATTTGCTAATAATATTACTTAAAATATGCGAGAGGGAATTTCAGAAAGTTATTGAAAAATTAATATAAAAAAAATAATGTTTTGTAGATTCTTTATTGATCAACACAATACGATTAGTGTCCAAGTAATGGATAAATTTCGCCTTGACAATGTCCAAAGCCTAACAATAAAATACGTTCAGAATGTGAATAACCAACAGTTGGGGTCAAAAGATACTGATCTTTAGACCCTAAGTATGTTTATTTTAGAAGCTCTAAAAAGATAAGTTAATGCAAAATATACACATTAGAAAAAGAATTGGATAGATTACTTGAAAGTGTACATGACGATCTAGCAACTTTTTTAAAATCTCATTTATTCTATAATAAAAAGACACACCTTGATAAAAACTATGCAAATATATGCTAGACACCGACTACTATTTACTATCTCAAAAAACTATTTAAAAGTGTTAGAAATGTTTTTCTAAAAAAAAACATTGAAATGGAAAATTTTAAAAACACTCTACCAATGTGATTCTGAACCAGTTATTAAAGCTTTTTATAAACTGCCACAAAAGAATATGTTTCGTAGCTTGATCTCTGTGTTGGATTGGCTACTCAAATTTTTATTAGTATAATGATTTGTCATTAGTATTCTTACGCAATTCAATCTATATGCTTCATAACTTCAAGAGACGAAAATATAGCATATAATACAGCAACATTCATTTTGTTTATTTATTAATTTAAATTCTGTTGATAATTTCACCGAAAATCCGACATTTCAAATAAATCTGAAATTTTAAACAGTATTAAAATATGCAGAAATTGGATTCAACAATGAAAATCAACTGGAAAAATGCAGAAGTCATATTACCATATAAGAATTGCTGCATTCAAATTAGAAAAAAACTATGTTTCAGTTTATTTTATTTAAAATCATTGATTTCCGAAAATTATACAGAAACAAGCTTAGACATATAAGCATATAAAGTCTAATTCCAAATGTAGTTTATTATAAAAATTCCTTTAATAGAATTTTAAGAAGACGTTAAAGTTACTTTATGTATTTTGGAAAATAAATTTCCAGAAATACCACATGAAAAAAAAAATGTTCTAAAGATTAAAACTGTATACATTTAGTAAGAAAAAACATAAAAACAAATTAAATGTTGTAAACTTATATATTAACCTTCTTCTTCTTCTTTATTATATTAACCTATACAATAATATTAATATTATAATGTTTATTAGAACCTCCGTATCATGATGATATGTATACAATTAATTATGTTTTCTAAGTTTTTGCATTGTAATTATTGATCTAATAAAATATTAATATTTGAAAATTCCCTAAAAAGAACACGTTAAGTCCTTAATTTAAAAACATGCATGTTACATATTTTTTACAAGTTTCGTAAATAAAAAATAGTCAAAATCATTTAATCGTCCACCATGAACTATTTTATTAATGATCAAGAATTAATTGTCTGTCAACATTCAAAACAAAATATATCTTACGAATTGTTATAAACAAAATTGTATCCAATAGTTCATATAAAGGTGACAAATGGAGTAACCGATTAACATCTAGGTTGCTCAAGCTATCTTTACTTCCATGTAGCGTCCGATCATAATATATGTAAAATCTAGTATGTATCGTGACACAAAAAGAGGGTTATGTCGTTTTTGTCAACTTGGTGAATGAACACCGTACCAACAACCTTAGTAGCTGTCGATTTTGCACAATACTACAGAAATATTAGTTAACTATTTGTCTCCCAAATTAGAGAAACTAAAGGTTAGTTAACTGGTTAATATTTGTTACAAACACACGATAAACTACATCATTATGCCGTCCAGTACTAAAATAATAACAAAAGCGCATAAAAGCGTATAATCTGTGAGTGATTCCAGGTTTTAGTCAATTCTTTTAAATTCTGATACAAAAGGTAGTGATATCAGAAATATTGAAATGGCAATGAATCGGGTTTAATGACTAATAAAGCAATAACATGTTTCTCTCTCCAGAATTCAATAGATGATAATAATATATAAACTTGAAATCAATCGAATATACATTAATATTGAATTCTACTCACCTACGATGAGGTTTTCGATTTGTCGAGAATTCAACAGAGTCTATAAACTTAGAATAAGGTGTCCTTAGTGGTCCTCCCTCGGTTCCACGTATTTTGACATTTCGGCTTTTGGACAGTAGAGTTGCTGCTATATTCATTTAAGAATTTCAAAAACTCCGTAATAGAGGACAACTTAGTTTAACCCAATTTGGGTGAAGTATTTTCTTTATACATGCAAAATGGTTCTCTTCTACATAATTTCATACACATATATATTAGAGGGAAGAAAAGGAATATTAGCAATATTGTTAACATAAAATTGTAGGAAAATGTTCAACAAAAATGCAAGTGATAGAGATATTATACCAAATAAAATAAAAAGAATATGTAATTTCATACATCAATGAACTAGTTGGAATTTTGAGTGGGATTATTTTTGCTACGATAAAATCACTTTAAGAGCATTTAATGCCAAAACTTTGTGATTATATTTATTAAATACAGTATTAAACAATGCTGAACACACACTAGATTCTTTAGATTTTCGGCCTCAAATAATCACTAAACCATTCCGAACAATGCTAATTGATTGTACCACTTTTCTCAATAAAAATTAACATTTAATATTGCATATTATGGTTATTTGCATCAAACTTTTTGAAGTCCTCTCGTACTACGGCGGACTTACACTATTGATGTACGTAAATCTACCAGATAATCTATAAGACTATAAATCACTTAAATAGCACTTATATTAAAATATTTACAAATTAATACCTTTTGTCACCAATAAAATTAATGACTTACATAAAATTAATTTAATAATAAATGAATACGAACAATCGAATTAGATAAGTTAAAATAAACTAATTTGTTAACTATTTATACACGAATAGTTTTTCAAGGAATCAAAGAATAAACTTTTTACGATAATTAAATATGTATGTGCATACTAAACAAGGTGACGAATGGAGTTGAAGACTATCATAGGTTGCTCAACTAATATCAATCTCACCGCGGTGTAGCCGGTAAACTCGATCACGGTATATGTCAGTAATGGTCGTGTGATCGATTAATGTTGTATTTGTTGGTAGCTGGGGATTTATGCATCACTCTATTGAAATATTTAAATGTATAATTATGATTGATCCTATATTTTTCAGTTGAAAACATTTCAATTATAGTTATTTGAGTTTACATTTGATGTTACATGCAAATTTGAAAAGGAAAATTAACATCGTAATGCCGCCCTAAGCGCCCTCCAGGCGTTAAGGTTCAGATGATGATATAATGATACTAAACAATACTCGTGTTCCATGTATAATTAATTATACATGGAACTCAGATCGATTTCAATATAACATTGAAAAAAAAGGTTGAGGTTAAAAGTGAAATACGTGTCACATCTAGGTACTTATCCGATATATAGAAAAACTCCTGGACATGTGTTGAAAATTTTGATTTATTGAGAGTATGTAACATATTCTAGAAAAACATTTCAACAGCATGAATGAGCAAATAGAAAATTGCACTAATTCGATTATCGAAAATCGCTTTCTACGGTCAGTTTAGTCAGTTAATTAGGAATATTTATATGTTTCACAATATCGTTTCTCTGAAATTAAACAAAAGCTATTACAAAACTATAGCTGATACTGTGCGTGAAATATTTTATCTTACACAATATGTTTAACCTTGGTATATGCAAAAGTTGGATCTCATTGTACAATCGCAGTTCTGGAACTATCTTTTGTTCATGCAAGTAATGAAACTTTGTCAATTTTTGTTGTCAAACGATTTCATATCTTTTGATGGTAAGACGGCTTTTTTACTTTTTTTATTTCATTTTATGACGCACGCCATCATTAGATTTAATTAAATTAGAAATTTATGAATCCTTTATGGGGATGATTTACAGACGTCGTGTCGATGTGCTTGATAATCTTTGATTGCTTAGCAAATTAGCAAACATGAGGAATAATATTATTTATTTTTCAGACATTCTACAGTTACCAAATTTATTGTTGAAATGTTTTTTAATCATACACAAATAGAAAAATTAATTGAAATTGTTATAAACACCAAAATTGTTAGAAGTCAGTATTTAGTTTTCGATGAGAATTTGGAAGAGGATCTAGTAAAATATTTTTTGGAAATGGAAGCACATTTATTTGTATTGCAAATCCATTTTGAACAGCGGCAAAAGGTTGGCTTTGTGTATTTTTCTTGCTATTGGACAAACATTACACTATGAAAAACATAATTGTACAGCAATTAATTGAGGAATACACACCAGGAACTATTTCACTATACCATATATCAGGATGGATTTAATATACTTGGTTCACAAAATGGTTTCATCATTTGCTGTCATTAATAAAACCAACAGAAAATAATCAAATTGTGCATATTTTGGATATTCATTAAAGTCACAACTAGAACTGTTGGATGTTATTGATCTTGCCAGAAAGAATTTACAATATATCGTTAACTCCGCAACACATCAAATGCAACCATTTATCGGATGACAACTAAAGATATAATTTACGAAGAAATGAGATTGTTTATCCGATAGAGCATTCGTAAAGTTTCTCATATTGATTTTACACTACTGTTTAAAAATGCGTATTTCAAAGTACAAACTCGTGCCATTGCAATTAACGGTTTTGCAGTAACTAGAATTTTTCCTTTCAATAAGTATTTATTTTCGGGTTTATCATAGCATCAAAACATGAACAGAATAGAAGCAGAAATATATATCACATCAACATCGTTTACAAGTAATAATGAGTAAAACTAATTTGTCTGTGTCGAACAAAACTATAACTATGAATGTAACGATATGGCATCAGCTGAGAAGAAAAAGTTCATGTAATGCAGAATGCACTATCTGTATAATAATAATCTCCGATCGATGATTATCGTTGATACAAATTTAAACAATTACAGTAATTTTAAGCAGTAAAATATAGTAAATTAACAAATTGTGTAATTTAGAAATAATCATAATTTCTGTTGCCTTCACAATATGTTGAGTAAATTGGGCTACTATTCCAAATTGAACTCTAGTACACCAAAAATTTAGTAAAATATTGTAAACTGTAAACTGTAATATGTTATTAGAAAACTGCCATATAACATAACATTTTATAAATTTAATTAGTAGTAAAAAATAGTACCTTTATTCGGTAGAATTAAATACTACATCAGTTACATGAGTTTTTAAAAAAGTTGTCCAAATCATCCGAAGCACTCTAAAGTTATTAAGATCCCATAAAGCAACGTTTTTGATTTTGAAATAATAATCACAATTTACTTAGTTTGTCCAGCCGCAATTAAAAACCAATTTCAAAGAATGAAAATATGCAAATAATAAAATGAATCAGTTTTATTGCATTTAATATAGTACTGCGAAATATCCATGTGACATTTATTTGAATACCTTCTTCATACTCACTTTTAAAT
>JANSTX010039130.1:0-13030 GCA_027564355.1 Penthetria funebris | reverse complement strand
ATATAAGATGAAACATCCCACATTCTTCATAGAACTTTAAAATAATAATATAAAGGAACTTCAAAGACATTAATTAATAAGTAATTCCAAACAAATCAAATCGATTAATATAGCACTAGAATTTTTTTTATTAACCTGGCGACTATAAAAATTCCAAATGTCATCATTTCTAAGAATTTATTTTATAAAATTTTACTCTGAGGTACGTATCTAATCCATCCAGTTTGTGACATATTTGAATGAAATATTACACATTACACATAACGTAAATATGAAAATCATATATTATTTAAATTCATCTTATAAGGCTTTCCAAATTAGTGAGTATTAGAATGATCACAAAGTAAACTGAATTCCTGAACAAATGCTTGCAATACCTTTCCGAAGTGGCGTAGGGCGCGTAATTTGATAAGGACTGCGTTTTTGAACATAATTTGGCAATAATATATAATTCCAACACCTTAGGTACCTTTGTGATTGCAACCCATATTGATGAACCACGTGTAGCAATAGAAAAATGAACATGCTATAAAACTGATGCATGTGGAATAATAACTGAAGAGGTACAAACTTTTATGATTAGAGGTACTATATATGTGCATAATATGTCACCATATGACCATCATACCAGAAAACAAGAAGATCACATATAATTATTAGTAAAAGAAATTCTCCGGTAAACGTTAAAAGTAATAGAGGTGTAAACGTTTTAATGACCATATATTACTTGATAATTGAACAGATGAAGTTAGAACTTATAGTAGATATGCAGAGATAACATATACAACTGCGAAACGCATTAATGCCACTAAACTTTGAGATGTTGCTGAGAACGTAATTGGTTTCTTTAGTTATGGGAAGGAATTAAAATATTAGTAATAATACGTGAAATCTAATGTCCAACATTCTTGCCATCTCTTCGGAGGCCTTCCTGTTGGCCGTGATGTATCATTGTAATATTTGCGATTCTATTATCTGGTATTCAACACGATATTTCCAATAATAACTTCTGATTCATCTCGGAACGGTTAAAGATAGAGTTTTCGTGTCTGAGGATGAAATATGTAGAAAGTTATTGCGCTTCTTTTGCAATTAAAAGCGACGCTGACATCCTTGTAATAGCGCTAGCTTTTCTTTTTATATACTATCTGATGTAGCAGTGTATCTGGCATATATGTCTAAAATAAATTAGGCATCGCTAAGTATTTTACCATTAGCATATTATGTTTCTATCTCCAACCGTTCACTAGAAAATGTAATTTTTGTATTTGATGGAAATCGTTGGGACATTTCATAGGGTTATGGATTTGTAATAGGAAATCATAAACTTTGGAAGATGTATTTTATTTAAAATGCAAATATCTCGGAACGGTTATAGATAGAGTTTTCGTGTCTGAGAATGTAATATGTATAAAGTCGTTGCGCATCTATTGCAATTAAAAGTGATGATGCCATCCTTGTAATAACGCTAGTTTATTTGTTATTTTAGACTATTTATTGTCAGTGTACGTGGCGTATGTGTCTTAAATGTAATAGGCTTCGCCAAGTATTTAACCGTTAACATCATGTCTCTATCAGCAACCGTTTACGAGAAATTTCAATTTTTGTTTTTGATGCAAAACCTCGGTACATTTCATAGATTTATGGATTTGTAATAGGAAATCATAACCTTTAGAAGATGTATTTGATTTAAAATGTAAATATCTCGGAAACGGTTATAGATAGAGTTTTCGTGTCTGAGGATGAAATATGGAGACATTCGTTGTGCTTCTCTTGCAAATAAGAGCGATGCTGACATCCTTGTAATAGCGCAAGTTCTTTCGTTATTTTAGATTATCTGTCGTGTTAGTAATATCTGGCGAATGTGTCTAAAATGTAATAGGTATCGCCATGTATTTTATCGTCAACATCATGTGTCTATCTCTACCCGTTTACGAGAAATTGCAATTTGTGTTTTTGATGAAAAACGTCGGTTTATTTCATAGATTTATAGATGATGTTTACACAAGAGTGTTATCTTGAGTATGTGTAAGAACTGGTGTGGTATCACATTACTGAACACAATTCCAGAAAGTTATAGAATACAGTCTAAACTGATGAAGATGAACCGCGGTCTAAATCAAGATTCACAAAGTAGGATACGAAAGTCAGGTGGTAGTTTATGTTTGTTTCGTAGGTATTTCGAAAGAAGCCTTTAACTGAAAAAATCATTTGTATATATTATTATATAAATCTGCATATATCAAAATAAGTGACCTTTAAATCAATTGCAATTTTACATTTTACAATTCTATTTGAATAGTAAACTCTCTCTCACCTGTGTTCGTTCTAAATCCTTACTATTCATCACTAGATTAATTTTTTTGAAAATTTCCATTTGTTTTTAAATGCGAAATTTTATTGAATCGAATTTATTTTACTCACATATCCGCCTACTGTGTTGACATAAATAGCAAAATATAAAATCTAAGTACGAGACTAGACGAATTATTTACAAATATATTTGAGAATATATTATATTATTATTCAGAAATACAAAACTCATTTCATTTATTAATATTGAAATATTTTCAATATAATATGAAAACTTTGATTTCATCTTTCTTGTAAATAATATACTTGTGTATTATTTAGTTGCTATATGTTTTAATTGTGATATTAATTTTGAATGATATTTGACTTGAAATTTCAGACAACTGCATTATGGCTAGCATAAATAATTATATGCCTTAAGCATATAAGGATTCAATATTTTTAAAAATAATGCACAACTTCTATCTTGTAATATAATAACTATTTTAATGCGATTAATCTATTATGTAGGACTTTCTGTTGCAATCTACTTAGTTAGTTAAAAGTCTGGACTTGCACTGACGACTTTTCAATGATTAGTCACGTAGAAATGGCAACACATAGGACTACGATGGCACCTGGATTTGTAATAATATTGTATCTGAAAAATTAAAAGTTATAATGAGTAACTAATATTTAAAAATTGTTGTAATTTTTATTATTGAAATTGAATTATATAAATAATAGTTAAAAAATTAATATTGCCCGCTGTACTGACTATATCTGTAAAATGTTTAGTGTGTGTGACGATTCAATACGGAGGGTTTTTGTTCATTTTTGCGAAATTTCAACACATTTCATTTAATATTTTGATTGTTTTGGTGACATAAATGAACAAAAACATATAATTTTGTTGAAAAAATAATAACTTAAGCTTTAAACTATTCCATAAAACATATAATTTTTTTTCTACGAGTGTCCCATTGGATATAGATTTGACTCTATTACTAGTCAGGTATGATTATTCGTTGAAATTTTTGTCGAATGAACCGAATGACTATCAGAGTATGTATAAGAACTGGCGAAGTACCGACTCTCATAATAGTAGCATCCAGTGCAAGTCTAGAATATCAGATCAAATTTTCAATACCACTCCGCTGGCTATACCAAACTATTTGTTGTATTTTATTGGTAACCGCTGTTGAAACTTTATTGAACATATTCAAAATGCATTATTGATGTAATTTATGGCAAGTTTATTTGTCATTAATGGAAAGTTATAACTAGGGGTTTATACCCCTATTTGCATATAACCGATTCAACTAATTGAACCTATTTAAAATTCGGCCATGTTCTAATTATACATATTGAAGAAGGTTAGGCCTAAATATTTTCGTTTTCATTTTGCTCAAAGGAATCACTATTTATAATATAAATCTATGAATGTTTATTTGATACTTTCCAGATCCATAATACTCTCCCTCTGCTTGTACCATCGAATGTAATTTTAATGTAAAATTACCTAATTCTAATAAGAACCTATTAATATTAATATACACACAACGTTAAAGGTGCTCAAAGCATTTAGGGTGTCAAATAAAAATTTAATGTAATATTGAGTAGCATTAAAATCAATTTTTAAGAGTCTATCACTGTGTACGGACTCATATATCACTGAACCCATAACATTAAATAAGGAACGATAATTGCTTCCCTATTCATTACAAATAGTGACGTCACCTCCTCATTCACCATTAACGCTATATTTAAAATGAATATAAGAAGCAGTTCAAATTAATGCCTATATATGAACATTTCATTTACTGTAAATTTTATGTTATAAATATTCAAATATAACGTATTTTTCCTTAATAAATTTGCATAAAGTGTTAATGTATTTTTACATAAAACTCGTATGTAGAAATTATATTGACAAATTAAAAGTGATAAGGCGATATTTTGAATAATTCATAATGTAAGTTATGCAGGAAATGGAAAACTTATGTTGATCATATTGTCATTTTGTTTTCAACTATTTAATTCTAATACATTGGACGTTTTAGCATTTAAAACATATTGTTAAAATTAATTTGTGGTAATTTTATAATAAATAATTTACTTATATAATTAAAATATGAGATTTATCGCAAATCTATATGTAACTCATGCTGTTAATTATTCTAATAAGATAAAAGTTCACATATTTTTTATAGTTTGGTTGTGATTTTCAAGAGTGTGCCGCTTAAATAAAATTAAAAATGATGGTACCCTATGTTGAATCAGTAATTATGATGTTTACATAATTGTTAAGAGAGTTCGTAACTTCAAATGAACTTTTAATGAAATAATAAGAATATTGTGTAGAGTACTGCCACCAGTATAACTGTATAACTGGGGAATTCCTGCATCAATCCAAGAGGTCAACATGATTAAAAATATTCCATCGATGCAATAGCACCTGAGTGTAACCAAATTTAGGTAAGATTCTACTCGAGCTTCGGAAAAACAAGTTATATTAACTCCAGTTGATGTCCTTGAGATGTAGATCTTAACTTTAATTATTTTTCCAAGACCTTAGATAGATTTGTCAATTTATTAAAAATAAATACCATTTTTAATCTATGAACAGAATATAATGTATTCGTGAAATAGTATGACGTTTCAAAATTATGATTATTATGACGACATTTTATAGTAGTTGGTTATTTTCAACGTTACTTTGATTTGTTGTATTTTGATAATCGATAATAATCGTTATTCATTATTATGTTGCAATATAGAGAAGTAAATATTCTACATATAGCTTGAATGGTTGAAAAGTGATCTTTAAACGTTTATTTTTGAGTAATAACGAGCTCAGAGGGCTTAAATACGTTGATATCTAGCTTGATAATTAAAGCGATTGTCATGGCCAAGCACCAGACAAGTAGTAGATTACACACCTTCTGAACAAGTAATGCGTTTCTGTTACTGCGAAAAAAAGTATTAAGAGAAAGTTACTAATCAGGCAGCGGGGAATTTAGTATCAGGATGTATCCATTAGGTCGTTAGAAATGTACAAAAACTGTGTTTTATCGATAGTAATATATGTGATCAAAACGGCCACCATACGTGGAATATGGGGGCTACCCGAAAGGGTGCAAACCATCAACGATAATGTTGAAGGGTTACTGGGGTTACTGTGTAGCAGCAGTGACCATTGAAATCCAATGATAACATGGTGACATAGCAAGTATGCGGCACTATTAAATAAACACAGTCAAAATGTTAGATTGTCGAAAATGAGCGGCAAATAAATACCTCACATTAGTTCATGACAGCTAAAAGTAGGAAATGGTTTCAAATGTCGTAATGTCGAAGGTTAGTTTAGCAAACTGCCTTGCAGACTATAAATTAATACCACTCAAAGTAGTAGAAATTTTGCCTCGGGTAACGGATTGCATTTACACAACGATGACGCACCGTGAACACGGATAAAACGAAAATGGAAAAAGAATATATTGCGATTTTCTTGCTAGAATATAACATCGTTTAGCAATAAAGGTCAAGAACTGAAAACGAAACATCATAAGATTGATTTTTGTGTCTAATCTGAAATGATATAGAGGTAATGGTAAGGACCAACAAGCTCATTCAAGGTGTTTGTTTACTTTTGCATCATCGATTTGAACTGAACATTTATAATATAAAATAACGAAGTGTTAGATTACTTACAGTATTTTTCAAATTCGGTGAAAATGTAATGCATATAGTCTGTACTTATGCGCCGGAAGTAAATAAACCACGAGAAGAAACTGAATCATTCTATGATGACTAGCAGCAGGAGTTAAATAACTTCTCATCTAATGACAAAATAATTATAAAGGGTGATATGAGTGCTAGGGTGTGAAATTCGGTATTGAATGCCATTAAACAAAGATTTAACGAATAGACACTAAATGAAAATGGAGAGGCACTGATACATTTTTGTGCTAACAATGAACTTCAAATTATATAAGATTCAAAATCTTTTTACAATATGAATGTAAGATTTTAATCACACAGATTAGGGAAAATACATAAACCCATTAATTTGGTATAATAAAAAGGAAACCTACAATTTAATGAAAAAAACTTACCGATAATTGATATTGATTAAATTTAAATGAGACATTAGTCGAACACCGGGCAATAATTCAGTTGAGAGAAGACCAGCAACAATAGACTGCTGCAAGTCTAAATGAAATCGTAAACCTAAATTTTGAAAGTAGACTTGGAATGCAACGTATCTAGATTTCATCCTATTATTGATAACATTCCATCCGATAATGTTTCGAATGAATGCAGAACGGTGTAACCCAATAACTCGAAAATTTGATGTTTTTTATAAGAAATTTTCAACGTGTTGGTATGTGTAAACAAGTGGCTGACTACTGTAGTGGCATGATCTACTGTAACCGCAAATGGTCGCTATCTCTTTGTTTTTATCGATCAGGGCGTTAAGGTGATCCAGTCAGTGTATCAACAAATAGTGTTGTACGGTGTATCCCATAAAGCTAATTTCACACAACAATTTATACATTATCGCATTTCACAGATCATTTCTTCGCAAGAATGACACCATCATACCAGACTTGAACCCCATGAACTTCTCCATATTATCTATTTTAAAAGCTAATGCCTTATCTCCAATAACAAAATTACTAAAACTATGAAAACCAAAACCAAAACAAAACGAAAAATTATTTTTCTTAGTTTCTAGCACGTATTATTCTACGTGGCTTTTACTTTTATTCAGCACGTCATTTTTCCAAACTTTTTGCTAAGTTCAGTGAATTTCAAATAAAATGTTCATACATTTTTATGAAGAAGGCACCAGCATAAATTATAAGGTATTTAAATATTTATTGGTGCAAACAGTGATTAATAAAGATCTATTCAATATGGCATCATGTCTTTCGATGAATGCATCGTTTGCTGCAATAATATAAGTCAGCGTAATACATTGCCATTCACAATGAATGAAAGGCTTCCAAAATAGACCATACTGAGAAGTTCACTCCATTCAAGTTTGGTGGTAAGGAGGTCAACCACCAAATGATCTGTGAAAAGTGATCAGATAAAATTTATTGTTTCATTGCAATTGGAACTACTTTTTTCGTAAACAATGGATCAAAGCATTATTTATTGCATATCAATTGAGTATATTGTAATATCACGATCGTCTTTATGTACGGCCGATCCAATTCCACTTTCTTCAGTTGACAATTCTGTTCATCGTCCCCAGATCTGTCAGTCTCTATAAATCTTATCTTATTTGATATTGTATTTATCGATAGTCATACATCCATGTTTTACATTCGAATGTACATCAAAAATATTACCTAGCTTTCCTAGATGCAAAACTCAATAATACATTGTGATATAGAATGCGGTTCATATTCATCAGTATCGATAGTATTCCATAATTTTCGAGAATTGTCCACATCATAACACAATCCATACTATCAACTGAAATCTGCCTATTCTTTTGGAATATCCGTTTGCAAAACTAAACTGATCATGTCAATGCAATGCCATATAAGGTCACTTTCAACAAGTGGTTTCAGTAAATTTGACTTCGTCACAAATCCACGTACACATCTTCGCAAAATTGGAAAAGCACATAATTCATTTTTCTTTCTCTTATGATTCCAGTGGAATTATAGTTTAAGCTCATATTTAAACTAGACTTAATTTTTAAATTGGCCTACTATTATATTGCTTTTATTTATGGTAACTGTCATTATTTGATTATTGAATATTTGAAAATATAGGACATGTAAATAATTGAACATAGAACTGTTAATTGAATCTATCAAATTGATTAGAAATTCGTGTAAGCATAGCTGTAGACAAAATAAATTTAATGACTTTCTCAATGTACAATAAAATATGGTCTAAATGACCTAAAACTGTAATAAAAGATATAATAATTATTACTAATTAATTAGTTTATTAGCCACAAAATAAGTAAAACATTAAAACCAATTTATAGCAATTTTCCCGGTAAAATGAAAAAAATGTTTTGTTTTTCTTTAAAACTATTTATTGATAGTAAAATAACTGGAAAGCATCATAAAATGAATTTGCCAATAATTGTTTCAGATAAGACATAATGTACGTACATTATTATTTATTAATAATAAGATATATTATTAATAATATATAAGTATAATTAATATTTTCCACAATAATATTAATAATAAATATAATAACAACGTAGTTTTTCATATTTTATTTTATTAATTTTCATTTTCAAAAAAAATAAAAACGCTTGCGCGAATTTTCCAGATTGAGTTGCGTCTCAACTGTTCCAATCTATGGAATATAAAAGAAAATTTCAATGGATTTTCCCTTAAACGTTCATAAACCATAGAATCAAAGGGACGTTGAAATAATAATTACAGTGTTAATCATTTTAAAAAAAAGGGAAAATTTAAAAATTTAAATAAAATAGTTGATTTTTGAAATTAAATCAAAAAATTTAAATAGAAATTTTAAAAAAATTCAATTATTCGTGTATGAATATAACAAAAAAATTAATAATTACATTTTGTTGATTTAAGTGAGTATCATTACTATAAATTTTGAAAAAGTATAAATTAAAATAAAATTAATTAAGTTACTTATTGTGGTGATTTAATGTTTTTTGTGAAGTTCATTTTATATTAAGGAACATCATTGTTTTTAAAACTTAAAGGTAAAATAAAATTATATTTATTCAATATTATTTAAATAATAGTTAGTTATAGTAATAGTTTTTAGACATATTCAACCTTTGAATATAAAAAAAAAAATTAAAAATTTAATGCACTTGAAATATGCATCTGTTTATCGTAATAAATCACCATTATTATAGTGTTAGTAAAGAACTCATCCAACATGATTTCCGTATTATCCTTTCAACACATTTGTTGATAATTAAGATTGATGCATATATGAGAATATTGAGTTAACAATTTTTGGGTATTGACACACTTAGTTTATAACTGACTTTAGACAATATGTTCAGATGACTTGTGTTTCTCCTATATATGTAAATTTACCACATTTATTTGTCAACTTATTAAATACTTGTTGAAATAGAAGCATCTTACTACCAAACAAGATGGATTTACGCATCATATACTAACGAATGACTTAAATCTGTAAGGAATCCATTAGATGTTGTACAGGTCCTGTTTTTGCTGGTCCGTTTGCGTAAAGCGTTAAATCGTTGTTATTTTTAATTAATGGTTTTATTTTATCCTCAAATTCCCAATCTATGGAACCGAATACTATCTAAATTGATATTTTTGATTTATAATCTAGTATAGAAAACTTGAATGAATTTTGTCATCATTATTGTTCCTGCTTATCTTAGACTGTGCAGTGAACATGTATTTCATTAGAAAAAACTTTTTAACTTAAAATCTTGATTTCGATTACAACATTTGTCTCCAAGATGATTGAATTGAAATAACTTGCGATATGTTGTTCACTAGTTGGACTAAAAATCAATATTTTTAAGATTAATGTAACAAAGAATTAGTCCGTCGGTGATATTCCAACGTTTGCAGTCTATACTATCATGTATAGTATAAATCTAGATGACGATAATAAGGAGTAAAAGCATGTCTTTACATCTTTATTAAATACTTCCGGTGTGTCGTAAATAAATTGTAAATATAGGAAGAGGATAGTTAATTCAAAAAAAAAAAGTTTAAAATTATCTTTCAAAACAATTTAAAGTAAATACCAAGAAATTCATCGAGTTATTCATTGCTTAAATCAATATGTTTCAGAAGTGTGTAACTGACATTCTTTTCAACACCCTTGCATTCCCAGTTACTTATTTTGTTAGTGATGTATTCTTTAGTTCCAATCAAACGTGAGCCATTAACATATCTTTGGTTTGAGCTACCGACCCACATCACGTGAAGGTAACACAGCTATTAGTCGGTCTTTCTATTAACCATATATTCTGGAACTAGGCGAGTTTCATACTATAATTTATTTTTTATTATATTAGAACAAAATTAAAAGGACTTTGAGGCATTCATAGTTCTATATGCAAATGAGTAATAAAATAACGGGATGACGCATTTATGATAATGTTAATGAGTAACACTAATAATGTTTTATCACCGCTTAACGAATTCAATTTCGGTTCTTCTAAGTGGTTTGTCCTTGTCGATTTCCACTGTATGATGTAGGTTTTCCCTTAATTTTAGAAATATAAAGTACATATATGGTAATTTTATTATTAACAAGGAATCATTTCATTATAACGAATTGAGTAATTAAATTTCTTCACCATAATACGTGTTACTAAAATATGAACACTATATAATAATTATTATATAACTCATATTCGACTTTCTTTATTTGCTAAATTAAGCATAAGTTTACATACATTTTTGTAAACATTTTGAAAGGAAAATGGCACAATATAAATAAATATAAAAAATCATAAAATACTCATAATTAGAAAATTAACTATGGTATAAATATCAAATGAGTTTAAGAGGGAAAGCAGTTTCCTATTACAAATATGATTAATTTTGTATTTTTATTTTAAGGATATCCTGTGTAACAATACAATAGGATAAGATCCAACTAAGAAAATTAAATTAATTTGTAATTGAACATTTTTTATAATTTATTCTTAGATCTTGTACATAATGTATATAATTATTAAATAATTTGGAAGATTCTTTTATTATTCTTATTTTAGAATAAAAAAAAATCGTTAAATATCTATCTCCCATAACTTGCAAAACGCTCAATATTCGCTAAATTAGCTTTAAACTGATAAAGTCTTACTCGTTTTCAGAAGTAATTCGGATTAAGTTAAAATTTTCCTATATTTTCCAATTATAATAACACTATTTTACGTAAAATTAAAATGTTTGTACCTTATATAGCTTATTTTAATTTATGAGCAGTAAAATGTTTACATGGGAGGTTATTGGAAGAGTACTCAAATTTTCCTCATCTTCGAACTTAAGCCCACAAATTTAGAAATGATATCTACAAAATTTCATCATGGTATCTCAAAACAATCTCAAGTTAGAAGAGCATTATTTTTGCAAATAAGAATGAGCAATTATATACATGGGAGGTACCCTAGGGAGTACGGATTACTAAGTTAACTTTTTCATATATTTTTCCAATTATAATAACACTTTTTTATGTAAAATTTCAAGCGTGTGTGTATCATATAGCTTATTTTAATCTGTAAGGAGTAAAACCTTTACATTGGAGATACTTAACGGAGTACTCCAAATTTACAAATCGTCGAGTTTAATCTACAAATTAGGTGACAAATTGCAACTGCAGAATTCATATTTGAAATTATTTTTTTTTTTAATTCTAAACACCATACCATAGATTTTTTTCGTACGATTATTTCTTCAAGGCATTAAATGAACGAAATCAAATACGGAATTTTATTCTCTGAGCCTAAAAATTCCTATTTTATGCCAGAATAAACATTACTTCAATTTTATCGTCAGTATTGGTGAAACATAGTTTCATATTCATATTTCGAATTTAACAATAATATTCATGGTTGTCTGTATTATAGTCGGTCTATGAGTTATGTGATTGCAATTTGGAATATAGAGTCAGTAGAGTCAGTAGAGTATACAGTATTTAGTATGGTTCAGGAAGGTTTATTTAATTATTAGTACACTGAAATATAATATGTGAAAATTCTATTATGTGCATGACTATCCATTATTGGAAAGTTGAATTTGATGTTCTCCCATGATAACTTCTGAAAGATTTACTTTATTTGATAGTTAACACTCAATTGCCCAAACTATACAACCAAAGACTTCTGTAGTTTTTTGAACAGATAGTACTAAAGAACGTTATCGATAAAAAATTTTTTTTTTTATTTGTAAAAAAAACTTTAACAAATTGTTCAAAACAAAATTCAAGCCAGTTTTTCTACTTATATGTGATGAAGTTGGCACCAGTCACATGGAATCAAATCAGCATAAGTGTAATGGGGAAGTACTTTATCTATTCAATAGATATTATCGAGGCGATTTTTCAAATGATATTACTGATATTATGCCGGTTATACTCATATACATATTCACTCTAAATATGTGACGTACTCGAACAATAAAAAATTCTCTGAAATATTCTAAATTTATATCCTGTTAATTAACTGGTAGACAAATTGGCATAGTATATATGAACTAACATACGTATGTAGGCAGGCATATAGACGACCAGATTGATTGGCAGATATATTATCTCTTGATGTGTAACTCATATTTTATAACAACATTGGGTTGACATTCTTAAGATCATTATTACAGTGAGTTGCCCTGTTAGACTAAATATTAGACTTATGTAATTTGTTGCCTCGTACATACATTTGAATATAAAATATTGAAAAATATTCTTAATGAGAAGAAGAAAGTAACTAAGACATTAAAGGTAACAATTTAATTTATGTTGTAATTAATACGCCAGTTTCCCTTTTGTTCATGTAATAAAAACTGATCTTTAAAATACCGAATTATTTTTCGTGCTTATATTCAAAATAATATAAGTGTTACTTTGTAGCATAGGCTTAAAATGATGTGAGTAAGGATAATGGATAAATCGAGTTAAAAGCCTTTTTTATAATAATACATACATTCTTCTTCTTCTTCTTCTTCTTTCGTTAGGTCATGGACCTGTGTTTTTCTAGGACATTTTATTTTCAGTTAATTTT
>JANSTX010039119.1:0-13031 GCA_027564355.1 Penthetria funebris | reverse complement strand
CCCATTTGTGAGGAGGGAAGGAGATCTCTACTATCGATAAACTCAGTTAATTTGTTTGTAAAGAATCTTTCGAATAAATTAGAAAGGGTCGAAAGCACACATGCTTTCACAATTATTAACGACGTCAACATTATGTATTCGTGATACAAATATGTTAAATTTATTACAATTTTGAAGATATGTATCAGGAAAACATAACCATATATAATAGAGAATATCTTGGACGGTTAAAGATACAGACTCGATATTTATATAATAAAGACTAGTAACCACATTGCTATAGAAATGTCTTGGACGATTATAGACTCGACTCGATGTTTAAATATTAAAGACTAGTAAGCACATGTCTATAGAAATACCTTGGCTATACACACGATTTGATATTTGATTATTAAAGACTGGTAAGCACATTGCTTTAAAAATGCTTTGGACGTTTATAGATACGACTCGATATTTAAATAATAAATACGAGATAGCGCACATGCTTTCTCAATTATTAACGACGTCAATATTATGTCCTGATACAAGAATGTTAAAATTATTTGTTAAACAGCGACGTGTAAGTTTTCAATTTTGAAATTTACCAACATTTGTTTCATCAATTACTAACCGTTTACGAGATATTTCCATGTTTGTATTTGATAAAAAATGTTAGTACATTTTCTAACATTTGTGAATTTGTATCAGGAATTCATTATTTTCAGAATATTTTTTAAAATTTAAAATGGAAATATCTCGTAAACGGTTACAGATAGGGGCATGGTCTAAACCATAAAATTAGTGCTAATACCTACTACATTTAGTTGCAGATATTCTGCAACAGCAATTAGTCTTTAAATTTAAATAATATCATGCTATTACTAAAATTTTAGCATCGCTTTCAATTGCCAAAGATGCGCAACGATTTTCTACACATTTCATTCTCATATTCGAAAACTCTATCTTTAACCATTTCCGAAATATTTGTATTTTAAATTAAAAAAAGATTTTCTGTAAATTATAAATGCCTGATACAAATTCACAAATGTAGGAAAATGTATTATACCAACATTTTTCATCAATCACTAACCGTTTACGTTCATGTTTGCATATGATAAAAAATGTTGGTACATTTTCCAGCATTTGCGAATTTGTATCAGGAATTCATAATTTTCGGAATATTTTTTTTTAATTTAAAATGGAAATATCTCGTAAACGGTTAGAGATAGGAACATGGTGTAAACGATAAAATACGTACTAATACCTAATATATTTTGTAAACATATGCCAGATATTCTGCAACAACCATTAGTCTTTAAATTTAAACATATCAATTGCCAAAGATGCGCAACGATTTTCTATACATTTCATTCTCGGGCACGAAAACTCTATCTTTAACCGTTTCCGAGATATTTGTAATTTAAATAAAACAGATCTTCTGAAGACTATGATGTCCTGATACAATGCCACAAACCAAAGAAATGTATAAACATTTTTCATCAGAAACAAAAGTCGCAATGTGTCGTAAACGGTTGAAGATATAGATATATTCAGCTACAATACATTGTCTAAATAAACAAAAAAACTCGACATATTACTGAGATATCAACATAGCTGCGACTTTCTACATATTTCATCTTCAAATACGAAAACTCTATATATAACCGTTTCCGAGAGTTAAGCAATTTAAATAAAATAGCTCTTCTGACGATTATGATGTCCTGATACAAAACTACAAACCTATGAAATGTACCAACATTTTTCAACAGATAGAGTGTTCGTGTCTAAGAATGAAATATGTAGAAAGTCGTTGTGCATCTTTGTCAATTGAAAGCAAAGTTGATATCATGTAAAAATTTCAAATTTCTGTTTTATATCAGGAATTAGAGATTCGGAATACATGCAGAAACTCGCAATATCATATATTATCGGAAATCAAAGCAGTTACCGTTAAGGGATTCAATGCAAAATTGAGGATACAAAAAATAACCAACTAAATATACTTTCATTATTGCCAACATTCTCATTTATTCTATTTATTTACAAAAATTTAAGTGTTATAATTTTTAGTATAATAAAATAGTTTTAATTTTAAAATAAAATATTAAATTATAAATAGTTTATTTTATGCTATAGGCAAAAAACAATTAACAAAAAATTATTAATAATTATCAAGATTTTTGGAAATAATAAACAATAATATACTTGGACAATGGACCAAACAATATTCCCTTTTTTCGGGGATTCGGTTAAGGAACTTAATTTTAGTAATTAATCTTAAATAATTAAAATTTTATTCATTTATTAATCTCTATACAATTTTGACGTAGTATTTAATTAAATCTTCTTAAATTTATCACCTTATATTATTGATATATAACCGTTAAAGGTTTCCAAACAATTTTTAAAAGTACACTGTAACAATGCTATTGGCTTGTTTGCTCTATGTCTAAATCTTATTTCGAATGATTGAACTTAAAGATTTGAATTTTATGAAGTTCAATTAATTCACTGGTCATTTAGCAATGAAACAAATGACAGTTAATTTGAAAGTTAAAATGAAAATGCATCAGAAAAACATCTGCAAAATTTTATTAAATTCATAAAGTTTCATATTTCTATTCTTCAACGGTTAAACAACTTCCTGGAATCATTTAATAAAATTTGTAAGTACAAAGGACGAAAGAGTTCAAGAAAGTTTCTATACAGAAATAATTAATAAATAATCAAATCAAATCACATTTAATATAAAATTATATAATTTTAAATTAAAAAAATAAACATTACAAAATATTAAAAGGAAAAAAAACTAAAAAAATTACAAAATTCAAATACAACAACCAAAATTTGATAACCTATGACCTAATCAACCGACTTATAATATACATTGGTAAAGAAAAAATCATTAAGAATCGATTGAATTCAATGAGCTGACCATCTAATTAGACAAGTCAATTAATAAAATAAATAAAAATCTTTAAGGCAGAGATCAAATCACAATTTTTTTCTATAAATTTTATTTTGTGTAATTTTTCTAAAATCAATAAAATTACACTATCGTTGAAATAAACTAAATAAACGATTGGTTGACTTCTTAGGCACATTTGTGGTAATAATTTGTCGAGATTTCATACGACTATCGTTCAATTGTCTTTTCATTTGATCTTCAATTAATTCATGCATGTCCATCTAAGGTGGAAGAGTTAATTATTTCGTTTAAAAATTCATTTATTAATTTATGAATATGTTAAATTAAAAATTTATTTCATAAATTACCTGCCACTGTTCCAATTGTTGTGATAATTCAACTTTTTGTTGTATTGATTCTAATAACTCACTACTGGCCTGCATTAATTCAACTCTTGTTTTTGCTAATTCAACTTCAGCTTTTGTTTTACGTGCCATAGCTTCATCACGATCATTTCTAGCTTGTACAATAACTTCATCATGTGCCATACTATTTTCACTGGCATCTTCACGTGCTCGATTACGTTCTTCTATGGCATTTTTAAATTCAACTTCAGCCATAGATAACTGTAAATAATTTTAATAAAAATTAAATAATTACATAACCATTGAATCCACTATATAGTACAATATAATGGTAATAATATTATCGAACGACATCCGCTGCTAATTGCATTAACTTCCGTATCTTATTAAAATGATACTGTTATAAATTTATGTTTTAATTAATAAACTATGTTAGTTAAATAAAATCAAATAGATAACAACTGGTATCGTACTGATTGATCCTGAATTTCATAAACAAGTGTGACAAGTTTAAGAGGTTTCTGGAACATAAGAACAAAGCAAAGTATTTTAAGCATATATAAAATGTAGACTATCGACCGATCTAGAGCCATAAAACTCAGTTATATGAACGTCTACTATAGTCTTGCGATCGAAACGATATATAAAATTTTTTGAAAAATAAAAAATGCCAATATTTTGAACTCCGACAGGATGGGATGTAAATATTATGTGGAAACAATATTTTATTTTACAGTTAAACGAATGTAGACGTCAATTGCTATTATTGAGTCCGTGAATGCAATTAATCCACATTGAAATAAGACACTTGGTTCAGATGACATTCATTCTGATTTTTGGAAAACTATTTGGACAATTTAGTTTGCAATAGTAAGCAACATACTTAATGGTTTAATATTAATTTTGATATTGAATTGTAAGTTTATGTGCACCACAGTGAATGCCTTTAATGCGGACGTTGAGGTGAAGATCTTGGATGTATTTTTTATATGCCTATCAGAGCAATTTATTTTTTTCAAAAAGTATTTCAATATAAAAGAATGTCTACAAAGTATTACAGTGAATCTTTCCATTTACGATCTATTTCTCGATTTACTAGTAAGACTACAATAATTTAGAAACGAGTCCTAGAATTAATATATTAGCTCCGAAATCTAAATTTTTTACTACCATTACCAAAAATAAAAAAAAAAATCAAATTACTGACCTATAACCGAATTTAATATGTTTCAAAAATAATAAATTCATAATTTACATGATTGAAGAAATGCTTTTTCATAATTACCTTACACTCTAAATCCATAATAATCTCTTTTCTACGTCTCAGCTCCTCTTCCAAATCAATACTACACGATCTCGATTGATCTAACATTGATTTAAAATGTACAACATCTAAACCCATAACTAGATGAATTAGATCATCGGTTATTGAGGATAACATGCCTTGTTGTAATTTTTCTAAGCGTGAATCCGATGAACCCGATGTGGGAGATGGTGGTAATGTAGACGATGAATTTGGTGATGATGTTGTGATATTTTCAGATACACCCAAAAATAGATCGGAATGTAAACCTGTAAATTTATAATATAATACTAAAACAATTATGTTATTGTATTTAATGATATATTATTTTAATTTATAAATAATTCTATTCTTCATCATCATCATCATCATCATAAGTGAAATTTTTATTGAAAAACTTTAGAATCGGTTATATTATTGTTCGGTTCCATACATTTAAAAAATGTAGTTCAGCTTGTAGGCATATATAGTTAGTTTGTTTCTGGCATGGCCAATAGAACACAGAAATAAAGTTTTAGTTGCGATCACGTGTCAGGCATTGAGATATATTGTTATCTACTGACACGTTTTATAGTTAAACATAGATAGAGTGATCTATATGTTAATCGATTACTATATTCCTCAATCTTAACCTAATATATATTTTCTAGAACATCAACAAAAAATATTATCATAATTTATGCCCTCGTTCACTGCTGAACGTAGGTCTTCTCAGCACTTTCTATCTGCCTGCTACCTTTTACGTATTACATTGAGTCATTTTTCAGTTGCTTAATTCTCAATAGTCAGGGGAAGGCTACAGACACTACCATTTTTCTTTCAAGATATTTCCATTCAATGACATTTTAAATTCATCGATGATCGGTTAATTTAGCAAATATCATTATTTCATCTTCGATAATTTCTGACACAACATTTTTTACAAAATTAAGTTCCACAGTTTATTAGTTCACTGTAATGGCCACCACATTTATCAGACTTAAATCCAATGGACTTCCTCTATTTTGGATGCTTAGAATCCCTTAAAGTATTAAGAAACAATTATGAGGGTTTGATAACATTGACCACAAAAAAAAAAAATTGTTCCAATCGTTGCACATTCCGTCAGAACTCGGCACGATCTCATAAGGCTTCTTTAGCACAACAATTATTACAAAATCACATTCCACAGTTCATTTCTTCGCAATAATGGCAACCATGTCCGACTTGAATCTAAGGCACTTTGTTGGGAATGACTATGAAATACCCAGACGCATAACATGAATGCACGATTGTGGATGATTTGATGTCATCATATGCGCTATAGATGGTCATATTAAATAGTAAGATTCAATTCAATTCAAAAATTCTTTATTACATGATATTTGTACAACAAAAATTTGTGAAAATTAACAATTTAAATTACAACGCTTATTTTACACATAGTGACGTGCCAACTCTTGAGGGTTTGTTAGTGTAATTAAACAATAAGCAATTTAGAATTTAAACTAGGAAAAAAAGGATTACCAAAAACCAGTGTCTAATTCCCTTAGTCATTAGACACTAAAATAAGGAGGTAAAGAGTAGGGGGACAGAGAAACTAACTGAAGCACAACATGCCGATTTCTAAGACGATTGCAAATTTGTATGTATTCACCCCTAGGTCTTTTAGCACCAGCAATTAATTGATATACTTTCCATTTGAGGATTCTAATTTTTTCCATATAATGCGAGGATATAGAAGACCAGGAAAGGAATGCATAAGACATTAATGGTATTATGAGTTAATTACAACATAACATTTTAATTCTTTTATTATGTGTACTAATTTATTATAAGATTGGAGTAATTGCGTGTAATGAACGGAATATACATTGGAAGTAATTTCGTGAAGGTGTGATTTGAATTGTAAAGTATTTGTGAGTCTAAGATATTTTAAGCTACTGACATTGTTTAGTCTATGGCCACCAATATAAACCCTCAATTTCTTTGTCCTGGGTGGTACATGATGCCTGATTAGTCCAGAGTCTCTTAGTACTATTGTTTCACATTTCTGATCTCACACACATGCATACATATAATTATTTAATTACCTGAATCACCATCATTATTTGATTTCAATGTTGAATATAACATTTTCAATTGATTATATACAGTTAAGACTTCTTTAATTATAGGATGACCATCGTCATAATTTTTCGATAATAAATCTTCATCACATTCCATTTCATGATGAAGGGATGAATGATCAGGCGAATTTTCCTGGAAACCAAAAAAAAAACACAACCCATAGATAAGATACAAATTAATTAATTAAAAAAATATTTCTGAGAACTCAATGACAATAATAATGAATTTGTTCATCTCACATTGAATACTACAAAAAAAGAGTACTACACTACTTGGATAAAATTGTGCCTAGAATTCTCTGAGATGAACAAATTCTTATAGTTAAGGAATATAACAAAAAAATTATTCTTACTGATTCTAATCTTTCACTAAAAGTATTATTTTCACGTTGAATTCTATGAAGATTGTTAACAGTTGACTTAAAATAAATGAAATTTGTTTAGTATAATTTTTAATTTTGGTTATTAAAACATTTTTAATGCAAAAGTTAAATTTTTTTTGTTAATATTTTAATATAAACAAAGGATATAAACAAAATAAATACCTGAAACACCAATTCTTGTTCTTTAACATGCCTCTCTAGAACATGTATACGATCGGATGCCTCATCTAGTGTCGAACAAAGTGCATCTTTTTCAATTAACGCATTTTGCAGTCGTTTTTCTAAGTCTTCTTTATTTTTTGTTAATAAACGTAATTCATCTTTTAAACTTTCTAAACCATTTACATGATCCTATATGGATAAGTTTGGATGAATTGTTAATGTCATTGCAATTTATTAGATTAAAAAAATTAGCAAGATTTAAGTATAAGAATAATGATTAGTGATTTGGTATATGTGATGATAAATTCTATTCGGAAGCAGATGAAAGGACAGCCAGATACTACATTGGTACTATACTATTCATCACTCATTATCATCATTATCTTAGTATTTATTCTATGCAAGAATATAGGGCATTAAAGAACAATCGCCATTGTTGACGATTTCTAATCAGCATCTTAGCAAGACACCACATCTTACAATTGGTACCAGTTAAAAACCCGTCACGTTATTTTTGGTTGACCGCAGGTTTTATACTACACTGAGTATTCCATAGTCTATACATATCTTAAACTTTCAATAGTATCGATACACAATTTGACTTAATTTTACACAATTTGAGCTTACGAGCGGCTGCCACACTCTACTAATTATGCCGAACACCTGTCGCATCTTTTCTATGTGTGATTCGGTATCATTTTCAACAGAATTGTCTTTTGCTAAATAACTTTCTAAATATTGCAAGTCATTTAACTTGTCTGTTATTGTATTATTCACTTTAATGCCATATACCATCAGCGAATCAATCTTCATTAATTTTATCTTTAAATCTTTTATGAGAAGATCTCTTAACTATAATCACTAGCTTCAGTTTTAGTCTTATATAAGTCTCTGATTGTTTTAGTTAGACCCAATCTCATACCATGTAATTTGTTGTTCACCTTTACCATAACACAATCTAAGGCGACTATAGGAATAAGAGATACAAAAAAATGCCTTCCTGATACAAGATTCTGCGATTCATGACATAAAGACAGGGTTAATAACGTCAATCAATTTGAAATGTAGATTCAAGAAATGCAAACATTATAAAACACGAAAGCTTCCTTAAAGTCCACGAACATATATAATTATATTTGTCATAAAATTGATTATTTGCCACTGATTTTTAATGTTTGTATGTGATCTGTGCATGATCTATCAGGTAAATTATCCCCGCTCTTTACGAATTTCTCGGTTCCAAAACTGAAATGATTGTATGTACGTACAACTTTTAGGTGTAGAATTATCGAATTGTCGAGTAATCGATCATCGGTGAACTGTGATCAACTTATATTTCGAGACTATTCAGCAGTTCCTCTATCTATTCGATGAGTTGTATTTGAGATCAGAAATCCACGTCATTTGATTTAATTTCACATTCTATTTTAAATCATTTTTCGATAAGCTTTTGCCTCACTTCAATTATTCGTTTAGAAGGTTGAAAATGTTCAGTTTGGAATCTAATATGATCAAATAATGTTCACTGAAATCAATTATTTCTAAAGCTGTGAACGCTTCTTTATGATTTACTAATTGTTATGTGATCTTTATGTGAGTTTCTTTGTGCATTCGTTCATAAGATATTAAAGTATCGTTAATCAAAAGGTTATGAGTAATTCTCGTTGACCCATACGGTATATGATTATTTGGATACTGGTGAAAAATTGATCATTGCATAACTAAAGATTTATCCTTTGGAATTCAATTATCGAATGTACACTTTTTGTAGAAGTTTATCTAATAAAAACTTACCTGTAAATTACTATTTCTTAAACTGTACAAATCTTTTAAATCGTCTAATTGTTTTAATAATTGCACTTCTTTTTCATTAGCTAATTGAATTTGGGTATTTAATCTGGTATTTTGGGATGTCAGTTCTGTTATCAATGAATTTTTATCGTGTTCATTTGCACGTATTGAGTCTTCCTATAAAAACAAAAGAAAAAATCAATTAAATTATTTAATTGATGAAAATCTGATTAAATTTAATAATTCAAATACTATCAGGTATCAGGACAACATGTACATTTTAATATAATTTCAAACAAAATAGGTTAGCTGTGATCTCAAGTTGTGTGAGCAATAATTTTTACAAGTAATCGAGAAGCTAGGGAAATTGTTTGTATCCATATGAGGACGCACATTGAACATGTGATCGAGGTTAAAGAGATAAGAACCAAAAAATTCCTACCAACAAACTGTTGATATTTATGCTGAATGCATCTATCTAGAAATGTATCTAACAATCTTACTATTCATAGCTAAACAATAAATGTAAAAATTCGAGATGATTCGGCAATAAACAATCAGGAACAATCTTCGATAAGTTTGATCTAATAACAATCAAGACAAATGAAAATATTTATCTGAAATTTTCTATTATTCAGATTTTTCTCGATAGAATTTAACCAAAATTGTCTGCATTAGGTTATTGTTCTGAGAGGACCTCAAAGACAAAATGATGGAGATATTAAAAGTGGATCAGTATTTAAATCAGTCGCGACGATCAAGACAATAAATAGGAATTTACCTATTTTCAATGCAATTTCATTTAAGACAATCTCGCAATGGAAAAGGAGTGGAGAAAGCAAATTATTATTGGGTATAACATTTTTCTAGATGTGTTTAGTATTATATATTCAAATCAGAAATAGATCATGACAACATAGAATCTTTGTGTGAGGGTAAATATAGGTTGACCAGCCATAAGATATTGGTCGACTATACTCAATTCATCACCTAATTGTGTAAATAGTTTTCGGATTCTACATCTTTATGTTTAGTAAAATTTTGGAAAACATAGTGATTAGGATGTGTGACGATCTGAGGTTGTAAATTATGGTAAAATCAAAAAAACAATTAAAAAAATAGAGTAATGTTAGCAATTAACATTTTACTACTAAATTGAAATCTCTGACATTTAAATTGTACTACAGTTGATTGTAATTCTTAATTCAAAACTAAATTATGAAGATTGAATTTTGAATAAAGTTTATATGAATAGAAATATACTAGTTTGAGTGCTTGGGTGACAGTTTAACTAATTGCATATTACGTATTTTTAAACCAAATTACTTATCGGTACTAACTCGGTAAATGGCTTCACAACTTGGAAATTGACCAATGTGCCATGATGGTCAATAAGTGTTTTAGATGAATATTAAGAATATTTTAACGAAATACAATATCAAATGAGAATTTGTGGAAATTATGGAATCTTGAAGCAGTGGACACGATTGATAGATAAAGAAAAGAAAATTAAATTGGTCACACTTAGGTCAAGACGATTATTAAAGAGAGTGGTACGAGTGGTAAAAGGTGGAGTGGACTGTATGCGCTGGTCCAGAAATCGTGAACAAGTTATACGTTGATGTCTTATTCTCACGTGACTTGTGAAGTTGAAAAGATGAATGATGATGAAGTGACTAATTGGAATATTTGCCACGGGTTGTGAAGAATTGATTGTTGGCATGATTGATAACGATTGAAATTTTACTACTCATTGAACACTTTCTATTAGCTTCATCTACCACATCAATTTAATAATGGACTCCAATGTTTTTGTTTATGTACTCAGAATTAAAAACATCATTCTTAACTAATAATAAGGTACCATATGTATTTAGATGTGGAACATATTATTTCTTTCATTATAAATACTAACATGTTGATTGATATGCAAATAAGGTTTTAAAGAAAAATTACTTTACAATCTCTGCTTTTTAGTGAAACCTTATTATTTCGAATATTATAATTATTATTTTATTATATTTTTGTTGGACTAGTTATTCAATACTATAACTTTAATGTACTATTTAGTTCTTGAACATCTTCAGTCATTCTGACAAAATTAGCAAATTATAATTATAATGTGCTAGCACATTATTACATTATCAACTCAAAATATGAATTTTGCATAAGTACGGATTTAATTATCAGCCTTTGTCTAATAATAACTTAATAATGACATGATTGTTTTTACTTTTAAAATAGAATTTCCCATGAACAATGAGGTGAAGTTTCACCTGTTATTCTGTGTTCCTCATAAAAATACTCAGTACATAAGAAATTCAATATGGCACGCCTAAACAAGTCAAGTGTTCGTGGAAGCACTCTGCATGGTTATAGTTTGTAGTTTATTGGAGTCCAAAATCATTTAAAGTTAAATAAAAAAAAGGACATTCCAGTGCCCATATTCGGTCAATATTGAAAACGTGCAAACAAATTAACAGGGAAAACTAGCGTCTGTCTAGCCAATATACATAAACTATATAATCAAAACCTTCAACAAAGTTGATAGAAATGTAAACCTAGATAGAGAAGTGATTTATGATGAAGCACAGAACGAAATAATTCATGTTAAGGAATAGCTACAACTAGGATATGTGGCCATTGTGTGAAACTCGGATTTAGAAACACCAAGAAAAAGGCGAAAACTAATAAAAAAAAAGAGAAAAAGAAATATGTACATGCTCGATAATTAATCACGGCCAATAATAAAGGTTTAAGGAAATTAAAAAAAAAAAAACAATTTCGATGATTTCCTGTTTGGGTGACGAAAATCTGGAAACCATGTAATTTGGTCATGCTTCTATGACCACGTCTGTCAAGGGCATCAAGATACCTTTCTGCACACTAATTTTATTATCTGCACGGATGACCGAAACATCAAAAGAACATAATTCGAATACTATGTTTCAAAAGGGTGGAATAGACAGTGAGATCCAATAAGGCCTGTAAGAAACCCGAAATTAATGGAATCTTGTCACCACTCATTTAATGACGAATTTTATCTGTTAGGATACGGCATCGCAAAATATGTCCAAGTCTACAATTGGATTCATATAAAAAAAAAAACGGCGAATGGTGACAATAGCCACGACTGGTTTTGTTGTAGGTTCAATCATCGAAGTGAATTGCATTTCTGGCTAATCGCCTGTAATAGCTTAATATAGTGACTACCGGGAACGTAGTTTGACACTGACATCTAATCAAACACGGTTAAAATTGCAGGGACTAAAGGGCGTTATTGGTGACCAAATAGGATATTAACATCGAACTCCACCAACCTAGGTCAGCTATATGTAGCATCTCGCACTGCGAAAATAATTGCACGAGAAACGTGGTCTCTGATAAAAAACTGTGTCGAATGCAATGTATTGAAATGTTGGACTCTTTGTATTTAGCAAAATTAGTGTTCAATTCAATTCAAAAATCATTTATTAAGTAATTTACAATTATATACAAAAAAATACATTTCTGATAATTAACAAATTATAGATGACAAACGCATTTTGCCCACAATGCTTACAATACATATAGTGAATTTTTTATTTTTTTTTTTTATTATTTATGGAGGGAATAAACTACCTTGGGCAGGTGGAATTTGAATTATGATTTCTACTGGGAAAAGGGATTGGTAAAACCAGAATATAGTGACAGTAGGAACATGTGGTGGAGTGTTGGGGAGGAGAATGTAGGGTTAATAGAGTCTTTTATAGGTCTTCGTAAATACATTCATGGTTTTGTTTCACGTTATACACAAGTTGTGAATCAGTATTGGATCGTTGATGATATAGAGTTAATAAACCGACATTATTACATAGTCTATCAGTGATACCCAGATAATAGAGGTGCATCGGATGTTTGATCCTATGATTTATCGGCTCGCCGAATCTAATGGGCCTGCTGCTATTCGCCTGAAAATGGCATTTTCGGAATCTCTTATTTTGGCTAAAAATCTCATCGCCTGTTTAACCAGCACTCTATCAATTCTTTCGA